>JAUELG010008452.1:0-12198 GCA_031471515.1 Dendraster excentricus | reverse complement strand
AATTTCCTCAGAAAAACTCCTCTTGTTGGTTTTGAAGACAACCCTGTCGTAAAAATGTAAAGATATAACAAATTTAAAACGAAAAAAAAAATACATTTCAGGGTTGTATAATAATAATATGTAAAACAGACAATTCTTGATTTTTGAGTGCTTGAAACAGCAATAGCAAGCTAGTGTGCCAAAAACAAACAGGAACAAATTAGTGAATCTCTACCAAAAAAAATATAAAGTGCGTCATTCTCATTTGGGAGATAACGCCCTTGATTGCACAACAAATTGCAACTCTTTTTATTTAACAGTGTGTTTTACAACTCCCGTTACAGAAAGATGAGATACAATCGATTGTAATTTTTTTTGTTATCAGAAAACTTGCGCATTTCAATCAATCAGATTTGCGCATTCAGCACACGAGATCTGACTCACAATTGTATTTGTAACTCATTGCTAGATGAGTTCGGCTAAAGAGAGAGTTCAGTTTTGGCCAAACTGAATTTTAGTAATCAAAATCTGCACCATTATATTACAAACTAATAGTATTAACTCCACCATGCTCGAAATGAAATCAAATGTATAAATGACTAAGTAAAAGCATATTATCATTCAAAGAGAGCCGTGGTTGCGCTGGTATCGACATGGGGTTGCGCTGGTATCGCGGTGGTATCGGCACGGTTGCGCTGATATCGGCACGCTAAGTTCAGATGGTGAAAAAGAAATAAATTTTTGCCTACGTGATCGGTATTAGCCAATCACGTTACTGAATTTACCAGAGCCGTTTTATAAAAGACTCTATTAATCCCAGCAATGGGTTCATGACGTTTATTTTCTTGGAGCTGTGATTATGTGATATAGAATCACTTCAAAAACTCTCTAAGGTGATTAGAATGTACGGTTTCATCCAATCAGAATATCCCATTTAGAACGCGTGATCTGACTCACAATTATATTATTTTGTAGCTTAAAATCGACTGGATCTCTAGTCTACCCAGCTTCATAAGAGCTAATTAGGGTGCTTAAAGGCTTTATATCTTCACGCTTTTGGTGTTATAAATAACAGTTGATTTGCAGAAGCACTCGAGTGCGTCTTACAAATACAAGGACAATGGGTTCATGACGTATTTTCTTGGTGCTGTGACATATGATACATAATCACTTAAAACGCGCTAATAAAGGCGATTGGAATGTATGGCTTCAATTAAAATCCACAGATAAGGAAAATCATTTATCTTATTGTTTGAAATATTATCTACAATGTCATTAGTGTTACCTGTTTCGCAACATTTAAATTGAAGCTTAAAGTGATCTATTGTATTTGTCAAAGTAAAACAAAAATCACTTGAAGCTTTAAAGGGGTAGTTTAGTTTTAGTAGAGAGGGCGCTGCAAATCACAATTTGTGTTTGTGAGGTAATGAAAAATTGAGTGTCCAGTTTGAGAGAACGTGCAAGTTTAACGGCAAAATGAATTTTATTTAGTCATAATCGGTCCAGAAACGGCTGAAATATCAACAAATGTATCTGAGCTTTTTATTATTTAGGGACGAAATAATAAATTTTATTCTCAAAAATTGGTAAAAATTTTTAAACTTACAGAAGTTGTTAAAAACGTTTTTTAAAGAGTTGTTAAATATCTCTCTTAATCATTATTTCAATTAAATTCAAGGATATAGAGGAAACTGGCTGGAAATATTTAAATGATTGAAAATGTGTAAAGAAAAATGAGCACTGGTCTAGTAATCCAGAGGTCTCGGGTTCGATTCCCGGCAAAGCCTATTTTTCTTTGCACATTTTCATTATTTCTATTTCAATAAAACATCACATGCATAATCTTGTACAAAAAATGATTGGAAGCAATGCAATTTTCGAAAGCACCCTCTTGTGTCTTAATGGCTTTTTTTTTTTTTAAAGATATCAGGCTTTTTACTGAGTCGTTTGTAATTGTGTTTATCTTTCGAACATTGTGGAGTTATGATTATTGGTTTATGGTGTTACTGTGCATGTTTGGTTACAAAAGTTCAGCCATGCCCAAACCCCTTTTAAGTGATCCATTGAAATCTCATATAAATTTGTCCTCTTTTCACTTGGTAAAAGTATTTTGTTTTCTATGAAACTTCCACATCCCATTCAAAATAATGTTAATATTGTATACCACATTTGGAGAAGACAAAAGTCATAAAACTATGAAGCTAATAGATCACTTTAAGCATGCATTGATTACCAAACCATGTGTTTCCAAGCCAACTTTGATAACAGTTTTGGATCTAATTTGGATTAAAATGCGTAGGAGAACTTGAGATGTTTGTGTGTTAAGTGTTACCAGTTTCGTCACAGGTGAATATTCAAAACGTACAAATTATATCAAGATTATCCCGATTATATAGGGCTACTGACAAAGAAGCTGTGCTTCGTATGAATTTGCAGCTTACAGATTAGTTACATGCGTAGGCGGTACCTACGATAATCATTATTATTATAAAAATACGTCAGGTTTAAATCTCCTAGATTTTTTCTTGATTAATCGTTTTACATAATCAATTTTCATTTACCCGCCTCTTCTATTGACGCAAGCAACTACTATTTTTACAATCATTTGATAGTTCATGTGTGTGTTATAAATATTCTTAAAACTGTCCCAAAATACAAACAACAAAATAACATACATCAATGGGAATCTGACAAGGAAATAAAGTCCTCACTTACTATATTCTGTCTCGAAAGTTACATTGTGCTGAGAGAGAAAAAAGGCGCTCTAATCCGGTTGTGAGTTGACTTTGTCTGAATTCTACAGTTTTTGAAACCCCTCCCCCTCAACCCCCACCCCCACCCCACCCCCACCCCACCCCCGCGCACACGCATACACACCCCTAGTAGTATGCATATGGTAATGCTATTTCACATTTTGGGTCAAAGATATATAGAGTATATAATTATTTTCTTTTCAATTGTACCATGACCAAGGTACAGTTCTAACACTCATTAACGAGATTAGTTCAGGTTGTTTATCATAGCAACCGGTCCTAGCGATTAAGCTACCAAAGCTTTGCATTTCCCACATTTGGTTATTTTTGTTCGGGTTTGATTACAATTAATCATAAATTACATAGCACCTAATTATGAGCTCATTTTATCTGACATGTACATAATACTCGCCTTACACGTTATAGTATACTTTTCGGTAGATTTTCAATACTGATAATAAAATATACTTTAGGTATGCTAAATAAAACAAAAGTATCATCATGTGCCTATCATATGGTTCAAATACAAAGGGAAACTGACCAGAAATATATTGTGATAAAAAGAGAGCAAAGGAAAATGGGATTCGAACGGGACTCGAACCCGAGACCTCCGGACCTATCCTATGGGTAGTGGGATATAAAGATGATATGGATGAGGACTGTATCTATTTATTTACAAACTGCTCTTATACATGTCATGTATTTGGGTCTCGTTTATTGTGATTTTGAAAGGGGAATATGGAGGGCCGCTCGATAAAGCAGCTCTCTCCAGGTCAGGCATGTCAGGGTCAAATAAAGATGCCTTTTGTATGGAAAATAAGTCCGTTATCATGTCATGAAGCTCCAGTGGCGTAGCCCACTAACCGAGTCTGAATATGCCACACTACGGTAATATACCCCCCCCCCCCAGTGGCATAGCGTGGTTGGACGGATGGGGGGGGGGGCAACACAATTATTTGGGGGCACACCTCATGCATTTCTTTGTTGTTTATTCAAAGAATGTCCCTTTATGTTTTCTACTGTGTTTTTTTTCTCAAAATTATTGGCCCCCATTTCTACGTTCCTAACTACACAATAATTTTCCCTTTCGTGAGAGTGCTCCGCCCTCCTCCCCGCCCCCCCCCCCCACACACACACACATTATGGATTGATACTGACTCCGCCATTGACATATGCCTGGGGGCTACGTACCCATCTTTCACGATGCGTGCCAGTGTAGGAGAACTTTTCAATCAGTTGCGCGGGGGAAAAATTGTTTGGCTAATCGTGTTTGCAGAAGACGAAGATAAAAAGGACACGGGATTGATTTAACAAGTTCAAGTTCGAAGCACTTCTTCTTGGACGAGCCTGATATTCCTGGTTCTGATAGTTCCTATGTACTATACGTAATCAGGGCTTCTTTTGCACAAAATTGTTATGGCTGATGGGATGCGGCGGATAAGTGACGTGTTATCCAATCAGATTTGAGTATTCTGCAGACTTGCCCTTGATTTAGACATTGTGTAAAGTTTTGAGCGCTGGGGTCCTTGGTTCGTCTGTCCGTCGTCGCGGGCAGATGACACCCGACTATCAACTGGAATCCATCGGGGCGGGTCGGGCGGCGAGGAATCTCTGATCGTCGCTGTTCGTCTTTCGCCTAGGCACTGTGGCACGCTTGATGGGAATATCGAAAGATGGGCTGGGGAATGGGTACAAAATACGAGACAGTCGGGACATGCCTTAAATATACAGGACGGGAAAGAGTGTTGAGGTGTATAACGTCTGCACAAGGAGGTATATGAATTGTAACTACTCGGTCTGTAGTCTATACCGTACGGGAATGTGAAGTGTTATTAATATCACGATGTTTATCATACTTGTTTGTTGATTGTACATTTCAAACACCTTTGGAAAAGAAAACGAATACACAAACTTTTAGAACAAATTAAGACCACTAGAAACTATTTATGTGGTAATCGCACAGGTATACACGCAGCCTACGCAAAGCTTGTAAAGCGCTTAGAGATGAGGATCAATCAAAATAGGTGCTATATCAATAATATATATCATTATTTTTGTTCTTATTTCGAAAGAAGAAGAGATAAAAACATGACTATTGATATTAAGCAGCTCGGTACATTCGAGACTTACATAGTCATGACACTTATTTGAACTAGCACCAAAACTGAATAATAATCTGCAAGTCGAAAGTTAGTAATTTTCTCTCGAATTGATCACAATAGCGACATTTTGATATTTGATATCGGGCGTCTTGAGAGCAATTAAGATAGAAATCACAGGGCGGTAATGATGATATTTGTCACTTGGCATTCTTCTAGAATATATCACCAGCCTGGTGACGCATTAACCCCTCTTCTCCCGAGTATCATGATTCCCCCATGGATAAGGTATTGATGCATTACATGGCCAACCGCCACGGTTCAAGTGCGTTATAGGTTATGGGTTAAAAATCCCCTCCCAAGTAAGCCTTTCTTTCCAGTATTGTCATTCACTCAACCACCATCCTTTCCTGGGTTGGTTTCCTCTTTGCGATTCCCGCCAATTTGTTCCCGATGAGCTCATTCACGCCAGACTGGTTTCCCGCACTCCGACCATGTCTGATGAGCCACTTGACACGACTACTGATTAGTTTCGATTTGCGCTAACC
The DNA here is from genome assembly GCA_031471515.1 of Dendraster excentricus. NCBI lineage: Eukaryota > Metazoa > Echinodermata > Echinoidea > Clypeasteroida > Dendrasteridae > Dendraster > Dendraster excentricus. The sequence goes on along the minus strand of JAUELG010008452.1, from coordinate 6,819 downwards.
ATCTAAACCCACCCGAGGGACCAAGTCCGTCGGTCAAACATCCATAGAAAATATATTTGTGTATAGACTAATCTAGTATTGTCTCATTTCCTCTGAACTTGGTTCTCCCAAAGAGCTACTAGCTCTTTGGTTCTCCGAACCTTGTTTTCTTGATTAATTGATTAATCGATTGATTGGTGGAATAATTGACTGATTAAGTGCTCAATCGATTGGTTAATTCCCGCCAATTTGTTCCCGATGAGCTCATTCACGCCAGACTGGTTTCCCGCGCTCCGACAATGTCTGATGAGGCACTTGACACGACTACTGATTAGTTTCGATTCGCGCTAACCATCTAAACCCACCCGAGGGACCTAGTCCGACGGTCAAACATTCATTGATATTACCATTTGTATTTTCCATCAAAACTATTCTAGTATTGTCCCTTTTCCCTCTAAAATTAGTTGTCAAAACCATTTGTCCCCGATTGCTTGATTGATACATTGATTGATTGATTGTATTGATTGATTGATATATTGATTGATTGATATATTGATTGATTGATTGATTGATTTATGTATTGATTGATTGATTTATGTATTGATGGTTGGATTGATTGTTTAATTTATTTATTGTCAAACACAGCAGCCACTCATTATAGATAACACACACGGTATCCCCATGATTCAATGATTATTATCATGACTTCTCACATCACGGAATCCTTCACAGTTCTCTCCATTATGACAGACTCATGACGTCACTTTCCGCTAGCCTCGTTCACGTCATATATCTTTTGTTTTTAATTTTGTAGGAAAATTATTCCCATTTTTATTTCCTGTAGTTATTCATCCCATCGTGTCGTCTGTATTTAATTCTGACACTGATGTAGACTTAATTGGTCGTGCCTTCTTGAAAATTGAACATTGCCTTTGAGTGTCCAATTAGGGCCTGCGCTTGCAGAATCTTAATCGAAGGCTAAAACGTTTTGCCTCCGACAAAGACAGAAAGCTTAGGCTCTAAATTGACTCACATTTTTAGTAATAAACTATATTAAGTAGGCAAGTAGTTTTTAAAAGTATTTTGCCTTTATCTAAAATTATTTTTACAACTCTGTGCTGTGCCAAAGGGGGTGAAAAGGGGGCGAAAGGAAACCAGAACTGTGAAATAGATATACGTTGCACGTGCAAATACTACACCTAACCACAACGATTTTCGTCATACCACAAGACAAGACAAGTTCATTAATGTAGATAAAATAAGGTTCTTTGCATAGCTCTCAGTGTTACCTCAATTTACAAGACAGGCTAGAGCTTCGTACACGCGTTTTTGCCCAGCGGACCGCGCGTGGCAAGCCAGCCCGGAGATAGGGGATAAACTCTTCATCGGCCCTCGGCGGAAATTTCTCCGGAGCGACTCGTCGAGAGCTAGTAATTACTTGATCCCACTCGTTTCGTCTCGTGTATGGTTCAACTTGTCCACAAGTATAATTGCTCAAATTGTGTTTTCGTGAAGAAGAAGACGACGAAGACGAAAATAGACAAATGTATCCATAATGATTGATGAATGAGAAAACGAAGAAATATGTTAAATTCTTCTCATTGTTTTAGGTTATCTTTAATAATAATAATTGCGATTTATATAGCGCCTAATATGATTGATAAAGCGCTTTACACGTTAGGTTGTGATTTAGGTTTTGCTGGTGGTTGTCGAACTGCATAGCAAATTGAACCATGTCTGTTTGACTTATATTTAGTCCTAATATTATTACTGAATATGTTTCAAAACAAAGTGGGGTAACATATTGGACCTTCGTGTACACCGGTCGATAATGGTTAAATGAACGGAAATATTTGTGAGTTGCTTTATAGATAGATAATTTATTGAAAATTGATTTGTTATGATATTATACTAAACATGCTAAATGGTAAATACGGTATGTATACAATAATTTCTCAATAATTATATACTCGACTAAAATTCTAGGATATGCCGTTAAATATGTATAATATGAGGGAAAATCCTGATAAAAAAATAACAAAGAAAATATCACATAACACGATTCTTACAGACATGTGACATATTTTTTCCTAGAATGTACCAAAAATATTTTCTTACTCCAGACCATCGAGCGTCTGGTGGGTATTCCCCCGCGAGGTCTGGCGTGACGTGACATCAGTCTCCCGCTCTTAGATTCGCGCTCGACGTGACTGTTATAACAAAGAGTAATCACGGTAATGGGAAGAGTATGTGGGTTGTAAATGTATCGTAACTGGACGATACTTACTTCACATGGGCCCCGTTGCAAGAAGAGATAAAATCAATCGTAAGTTCCATTGATCGTAAGTCAGATCACGTGTTCTAGATGCGCAAATCTCATTGGTTGAAACGCGTAAATTTTCGGACTTACGATTGATTTTATCTCTTCTTGCAACGGGGCCCTGGTCATAGAAAACATGTTTATAATCTATGCATGATATATCATGCTCAAACAAAAATTATATTTATCAGCCAGAGAGGCAAAACAAAAGAGAAACACGGAAATAATCCGGGTTTTAAATTTCACAGTCAAGACGATGACTCAAACAAGCTCCGCGTTTACATTCTTGCTTAAATGTTAAAACAATCAGGTATAATTATATAGAACTTTCTGTTCCCTCCTTGGGTTGGGGGAGGGCGTTTGGGGAGGGGGCACGGGGGCGTAGCGACCCACTTTAAGCAAATAGTTCAGGTTCCATAAATCTAATGGGGGTATAATCACAGTGCATCACGGCTTCGTTCAAGTTCAGTAAAGTGTATGTTCGCACGGTTGGAGAGCTATTCATACAGCTGCAGTGAGACTAAATGTATTGTGTAACTAAGCATTATTTGGACACCTTGAACAAATTTTTTGATGCTAGAACAAAGTTTTAAGAAAATGTTTGGTCAAAAGCTACCTAAAATTAATCCTATGTGTTTATTAGATGCTGCTTCGTTGGAATTGTGATAAAATATGAGACCATTAATTGTAAAAAATTATCAAAATAGTTCGTTTCCTATTTTCAGGGAGTCCAAATAATTATTGGTTACACTGTAGCTAAACACGTGTTGTTAGAGCAATACCGATCACTGTATGAATTTTAAATATTATACAATTAATGAAATGACAACTTCGGAAATTATGTTTTTTTAAGCAATAACATTAATGAAATAGAAACATCATCATCATTTTTACTGTGCCTGATAAACCATGATACGAGTATTATCTCTTAACTTGAGCAAACAAGCTAGCTTACAACCTAAACGCAATAACCACATAAATTGAAATGTAAACATTCAATAATTTGACATATGAATCAAAGACAAAGGAAACTCAAACATTACTGAATAATAAGGTCCTGTAATAAAACAAAGTCATTTTACAGTTATAACACAAACTTGATTCGATCGTGTTCCTGTATATTCAGATTGACGTAATAATTGATACGATAGTATTTTATTCTGTATTTAGTTGTTTGAGGGTTTCTGGTTGTACTTTTTCGGAGGTCACGGTCACAAGAAATCGGAGTCGATTTTTCGAAAAGGGATTCTTGGGGATTTGATACCGACGACCCAACAGAAAACGCCCACGAAGGAAAGGGAATGAAAATATATATAATTATTGTATTTTGGGAAGAATACTGGATTTCGGGAAAATCACAAGGGTTTTCCGTACTTTATTTGACATGACCTGCTTAATGAATGCGATTCGTTATTGTCGCATTTAATCAGTTACATACGCCTGCCTTTGCAGATCTATTTTCTTTTAGTGTGGTCGTTTTAATGGTAAATTGTCACTTGGTCTACTTCCATGTGGTCTACTAGAAAACTATGAATTTGGCGACTTAATTATGATTATAATTATGGACTATGATGAGGGTTAGGGCTGTGTTAGGGTTAGGTTTTGGGTTAGTGATCGTGTTTGGATTTGGGGAGACATCAGATAGTAGACCAAGTGAACAAAAATCGTTTTCATTATACTTACAACATGTACTTCAGCTAGTTAGTTATTTTTGTTTTGATTTTGATGATACAAAAATACATATCAATGTCTAACTAATTTAAGTCAATAAATAGTTGTAACTTTACACACAATTATTGTGCACATAATATGTGCGCAATAATGTCATAAGTAACAACTTTATAAATAATTAAAATGTATGTAAAGTATATTTTCGTTTGTATTCCGCATCACAACTGGACATGATCTTTATGATTAAATAATTATAAAAGGGTCTACCAGATTTAATAGCTCGCTGCTTCATTGATTTACCTGACAAACTAGTGGAAGTTGAACTGTTCACATAAGTTACTGATTGAATGAATTATAGCTCCGCTAAAAAATTCCTAAGATATAATGGTTTCTACTATGTAAACGAAGGATATTTTCATATCCAGTTTTACGAGTAATTCGAGGCCCACGCTATACCTAAAAATCAATGCTGATTTTCATTCGTTATTTTAGTTTGCTTATAAATTGTTGCGAGTATCTCCATGTGCTCAACTTTAGTTCGTATTTGTTCGTTTATTTGTCGTGTTCAGTATTATATTTTGTCATATATTTTTTTTAGCCAATTTGTGTAGTTCCAAGGCATCATCGCACCACGAGGCGTGTTCATGTGTTTACAATTTCCTTTTGTAAATCAAATATTACTAGAATGATACGGACGAGAGAAATCGTTGTATTATATATTTTATGGCCAGCAGAGTCAAACCAAGGAGGTATAACCCTTATACCTCCTTGGTTAAATATTAACTCACGGAACTCACACTTTGCTGAAGAGGGAATGAGTGTTGGCAATTTTAGCGCACGCATATCCGTTTCAGAAAAATGTTTAGAGTTCGCTGATTTATCATCTGTATTCATAATTATTATTCAAATTTTCTTAACAGCTGATGTCGTTTTCTGATAATATTGTGAGATGTATCGACCCAGAAAGAAGTAACCCTTTGTTGAATGGCTATGTTAGTTAAATATACATGATGAATAATTGACCAAATGGGTAAATACATTTATGGTTTTACCGAATGATTGGTTTTTGTTTTTGTTTTGTTTATTTGAATTCATATTCTTAGAGTATTTAGTTTCACATAAAATAACCAACAGGATCAACCTGAAATATCGTATAACAGCTACTGTTCACGTTGCGTGATATCGTGCAATGGATTTAATTTCACTTATCATCTGGAATAATATTACATGCACTCTCTGTAGATATATTGTGTAGTTTCGAGTAGTGTGTCAGATATCAATTACACAAAATTATACTTTTGATTTCTCTGTCATCATGCACCGGATCTGATTGCCAAATTGTTTGCCAAATGTTGTAACTTGTGGATACTGAAAGTCTCAGAGCTATTTGTTAAAGCATCGTTCCAAAAAAGCACAATCGGTAGCGGAGCAAAGTGGACGAGGGGGGAGGGGGCATTATCATCTCGGTATTCTACAGAGTCACCCTCATTATGTCATGCGCCCCTCCTCCCCCCCCCCCCCCTATCTTCAAGTCAGGGTATTAAATATATATGATTTAAACATTTAGTTTGTTCTGGTAGGTATGTGAATGTCCCCCCCCCCCCATACTCTACAATAATTTGCCCCCACCCCTACATCGTAATCAGTATGACCCGTGCTACGCTTTCAAATCTAGTTAGTTTGAACGATAGTTTCCCGTGAACATGCTACAAATTCGGTAATTACATTGATAGGTTGCTTCATCGCGGTTGTAATACGAGTAAGCGGTAATGAAGCACCACAAATTGCTGCCAATTCCGTCACTTTTTCGTGTCACGCTTGTACGTCCCTGCCCAACTGTTGTTCTTATTTAGTCATGTCCCTGCCCTTCTGTAAAATTATAATGTTCACTCTCTCTTTTTTATTTAGCCAAACTTAGGTTAAGAAGTGTTTCCCTCGTTCATGGCCATGTGACTATCAACCGCTAATCAAGCAGATTAACAATTTCCCTTCCACCTCATTCAAGCCGTGTCATAGCATAGGCGTTTCAGGTCGACCTGTCTCATTTTCGACACGGTTATGTTGACAAAATTAGGAAAATGCATGCGAAGGGAAATATCAATACATTGCTTCATTCAAATTCATGCTTGTATATATCATGTATATAAATGGTTGTGACGAGTATGCTTCTCATAAACGCACACACACGCGCGCGCACAAAAACACACACACACCCTGATATGCGTGCGAATTATATCCCTCTGTCGATGGACACATCTTTTTTAACCCCCCCCCCCTCAACCCCCTTGGCAACATCTTTACCCCACCCTCTGTTCCACTCGTTCTCAGAAACATTATTTCCATATTTCTTTTTATGTTTCCAACTCTTTTGGTTGTATATTTTTCTCCAAAATTGTTGATATTTATCCCCTCTCTTGATCTCTTTACAATAATTACTGCTGTATCGTATTCCTTGATTACTTTCTCTACCATTCGCCCCCCTCTCTCTCTTCCCTTCTCTCACTCCTATCTAGGCAGGTTTGTCTTATATAATGTATTTTCCTATTTTGCTATGTCGTTCTCTACCCCCTCTCTACCTATCTCCTGAGGGTAGGGGGAAGACGCGACACACCGAAAGGAGTGTCACATACCCGCCCGGGCCTTCCGCCACGGAGAGCCGAGGGGTGACTAACTACCCATACTGCACCCCTCCTGGCATCCCTGTTGCACCCCTGTTGCACCCCTGCTGCACCCCTGCAGGCCGCGTGGCCGGTAGCGAAACGAAACATGATAGCTGCGCTGCAATTTAGCCCACCAAAACTGATTAGTACACAAATATGAGCAATCGAGTATTTGTCATAAATCATAAT
>JAUELG010008341.1:0-12201 GCA_031471515.1 Dendraster excentricus | reverse complement strand
ACTTTTAAAAATAAAAAAAAACCCCCCCCCCCCCCCAAAACAAAAAAAAAAAAAAAAAAAAAAAAAAAAACACACACATAACACATATATTTACAGGATGGTGTTAGTGAACCGATATAATTTAAACAACAATATAGTAAAGTGATTGTAGTGAACTGAACGCTAATATTCAGGATGTTATGTTAGTGTATTATGTCATTCAATTTATCTTTCTTTATATATACACGGAAATGGAGGGACTATATACGTAAATATGATAACCATCTATCTGCCATGGATTACATACATAATACAAACTCAGTAAATGCATAGTGTCATCAAAATTTTATAAATTATCACATGAACAATGATACTGTGTACAAGATATATACAGTAAAGTGAACAATAAACTTTGTAAACTTCAACAAAAATCAATACTAACATTTACATGTAGAGGACTTTACTCTTCTCGTAAACATTGTTGGCTGGCTTATGCATCATTGCATCAGGATAGTTAAATTTTGTTTGATTTGCCAAATGTCTTCCTGTAGTTATGGAGAGATATATTTAATGATCAACACATATTTCAGTTTGGTTTTACTAGCTAATTGTTATTATTCGTGATTGAAAGCATCTATGATGTTATTTTTACAAAAATATAACAATGATATTGCAATATATCAATTATTCGAAGTTGACGAATCACATCAATGCAACATCATTATAATTATGATAATATAATATGAGAATGTACTTGCGAATCAGTACTGTCTACTTATTTACATTAAAATCATACAGTATGGTGCTGTGCCTTTTTAAACACAAATGAAAGCTTTATGAACATCAATTCGTACAGTGTCGCCAAACCTTTTTCAGACACCCTGAAAAATATGAAACTTACTATTTTGATAATTGTCAAACATGGTATGATATTTTATCTTGATTTCAACGAAACAGCAACTCATAGGCATATACAACGGCAGGCAGCTTTTTACCAAACATTTTCTTCAAAACTTGTTCATTAAAAATACATTGACGATATTTTACTTGCCGTAAGCCCGTAGACACATCGTAGAGAACATCATATGGGCACCACAAAGGCATTGCACGGGCACAGCGCGGACATCGCAGATTTTTTTCGGATATCATACGATTTTGAGACAGAAAATATTTTTTATAATTTTTTATAATTTTTCAATATGAATTTCAGTTTTCTGTTAGCTCTACAGGATAGAGCTGCTCAAAATTGATAGATTAAAGGGATAGTTGAGTTCTGGTTAGTTTTGATCAAATTAAATTTTAGTGACCAAATCATTCACCATTACATTACAAACTATTAGTTATAACTCTACCATGCTTGAAATAAATTCAAAATCACAAACGACTAAGTAAAAAGCCTGATATCATTCAAATAGAGCAGTTTAAACGCAAAATGGCGCTCTCTAAAAACTCATTAGTTTTAACCATTCTGAATACAATATTGTACATATGAAGGTTTGTGAACTTAGTGATTAGATAGAGAGATGATCAACAATTATATTTTTTAAAATTTGATTTTTTTTTTAAAGAGGAAGTATTTGATTTTAATTTGTAACGGTTCGTTCAAAATTCTCTAATAAATGTGGGGCCCCACACTTACTACAAATGGTTACATTTATGGATATAAATTTTGATTTTGATCAAATAAAGTTTATTCTGTCATTGAAATAGTATGCTCCTTTAAAATTTACACTCAGTTTTCCATTATTTCCCCCCCCCAAAAAAAAAAAATAAAATAAACAATTATTATGTTTAGCGCCCTCTCTACCAAAACTCAACATTACCTTTAAGCTAAAAATGCATTTTGATTGAAAATGGACCTAACCTATTTTGGAAACGAGCTCGATTTAATATAATACACACATCACGAAGTAGGAGATCATAGTAAAACTTTAAAACACATTCTAAGGAATATTGTTTAAACTCCGCTTGGCTTTTATCATGCGTGTATCTGGCTGGATATATTTAGCGAGTTACATTTGAAACACACATGCGAATAAGCTTTATTATGATGATGCATGTATATTGCAAACGGATAACATGATCACTTAATCCTTAGTAGCCGGGGGGGGGGGGGGGGAGAAGAGCTAGACAACGCATAAAAATCAATAAAATACATAAGCTAAACAAAAGCAAAGAAATACATAAGAAATTATAAAAAATTCTATTCCAAATGGTCTAAAGAACATATAAAGCCAAAACCAATGTTTAGTTCTGACGAATATAATGATTAAAGTCTAAAAAAATATGAATTTAAGCATTCTTGTCTTGTGATTTTGTTTAAATAAATTTATATTATTATGCAAATTAATACATGTTCAACAATTTTAAAATGACCGTTGTACTCCCTACACCTCACTAGGCATGCATGCACATTTTCACAGCGAACGGCCGGTTCGCGGTCGAGATCTTAGGGAGCGGCCTGACAGGCTAAGCGGCCTATGCGTTTTCAAAATAAGGTTTAGACTTTAGTCATAATAAATCAAATCACATTTACATTTAACCAGAATGAGTAGAAAATGCATTCGAACTAGAAGTATTAGTATATGTAGCAGTAGAAGGGCAATTCCATAATTACGGACGTACATTTCAGACACTTTAATCAGCATTTCCAGTCATTGTGGGAATTAATCAAAAGGTCCAGTATGGTATATGTATGACAATCAGTGAGGGTTAAATTGTTGCAAACTTGTATTCAATATAATCGCCATTATGACCTTGAAGGAATTGAAAACATCACCGTTACGGACGTACGCAGAAAAAGTGACTTTTCTGACATTTTAATTTAAAATGTAAAACTCGGTGAATTGTGAGATACTTTCCATTCAAAGGATACATCATCATTTCAAATAATGAGAATCAGCCAAAATAAAGAAGTATTTCCACTTATAATTAAGAATTAATTCGACTGTTTCTTTGTTACGGACGTACAGTTACCGACGTAAAAGTTTCCGTTATGGACGTACTTGTGAATTGTCTATGGATCACAAATTATTTCTTGGAAAGTTTACTATTTTTATGCATGAAAATACTTTGTACACATAATTAACAATTTTTCAACATCATCAATTGCAACAGCCGAAATTTGTTTTATGTACTTCCTTGTTTTATGTATTTCTTATGTATTTGTTTGTTTTTCGACTTATGTATTGTATTGGTTTTTGTTCATGAAATTAATTATTGACCATTGTCCAATCAATTTAAGCCTAGTATTAGATAATGGCAATGATTAGAATGGAAAATAATGAAGGGTTTATAAATTAATTGTTTAATCCATAGGATTTGTACACAAATCATGAAATTGAGAATTTCTTAGTTGACATTCACTTATGAAAGGTCACATAACTTTGCAACAGTATACCTGGTAGTTACAAATTTGATTTCAAAAGTTGCGTAATATTTTAATGAACAAAACCCATGAAGCTGCACAGTGATACATACAAGCATTGTAGCATTATCACATGAAATGTCTAAGAGAGGGTGGTTTCCGTTACGGACGTACGTTACGGACGTACGTTACGGACGTACACATTTGTACATCAATTTTTACTTAATTAGTGATGATTGGATAACTCTAATGTACTATTTTGGTAGAGGGTCTTGAGCTTGCTTTGCATTGACATTTTTATTTTTATTGAATTGTCAATCTGTTTGAAAAATTTAAATAATGTGTTTTTTTCGTTACGGACGTACACGACCAAAAGAATGTTAACATTGACTTACAATATAAAATAATTAAAAGAGCCAAATTTAATTCCAGTTCAGGTTTGTTGTTGACAGGGTGTTCCTCTTCAAATCTATCACGGTTAATGATTTGTTATCACCTTTTATAGTGTAAATGTGTAATAAATTGAATTATTCATCATCATGGTGAAAAGAAAGTATTACAATTGTCCTCACTTTGAAAGTGTCTCGTGACCTTGACCTTGGGTGAAAATGTATTTAGTTACTGATTTCTGAAAGTCCATACATTTAACTTTTATATGATGTATCACTTAGTTTAAATTGATTATTTTGAAAAGTTGGTCTCCATACATATTTTGACATATATTGACATATTTATGGAATTGCCCAGTAGCAGAAGAAGTAATTGTTAGAGATGATTATCAATCATATTAGGCGCTATATAAATCGAGTATATTATATTATTATTATTATAGTAGCAGTGGCTATAGTGAATACACATTTTTAAATCTATGGCAATTATGCATGCAGTTAGTGTCTATATAAATACAATATTGAATGTGTAGCAAGCAGTAGTGAACACATTCCCATCTTAAAGTAGGGCTATAAGGCTAACTATTGACATGAAAAGTAGATACATGGATACATTTGTTTTTAAAGGGATTGAGTAAAATTTTCCAAATCCTTAATGTCCAATTGGAATTGTAGTGGTTCCCTCATACCTTGTTGTATTTTGTTTAAACAAACAATAAGCATGGGACAGGTTTCGTTTTTTCAAAGATTCCTTTCGTTACAAAGATATGTACGATTGAAGTGTTCAGATAATAAATTGTCCGTTGGATTTTCCAAATCGTGTACAAAGTGATTGCATGTGAGTTAGTGAATATACATTTGCATTATTACTCATTACCCAGCCATGCAACGTCCATTTAACTTGAACTTTTCACAATATTCCATGAGGACATATCATATAACAACAATATACATTGCATCGGGTGCGGTTCGTGATTCCAAAGGTTCGTTATTCCGAAAACGAAATAAGGTTCGTTATTCCGAAGGTTCGCTATTCCGAAAACAAAATCAGGTTCGTTATTCCGAAGGTTCGTAATTCCGAAGGTTCGTTATTCCGAATGTTCGTTATTCCGAAGGTTAATTAGTCCGCAAACAAATTAGGGTTCGTTAATCCGAAAAAAAAATCAGGTGTGTTTTAACACTATAATTTGTGGTTTGTTTATTAAGTTTACAGCCTGCATTAAGCATGCCCCTCCCTCTTTCCCTACCCTAGCCAGACCAATAAACAAATTCAGTTTATTTGATCATTTTGTTTGAAATTATAGCAATATACAAAGCGGAATTTATTTTCGGATTAGCGAACCTTCGGAATAACGAACCTTCGGAAAAATTAACCTTCCAAATAACGAATCTTCGGAATAACGAACCTGATTTCGTTTTCGGATTAACGAACCTTCGGAAAAACGAGGCTTCGAAATAACGAACCTTTGGAATAACGAACCTTCGGAATAACGAACCCGATTTCGTTGTCGGATAAACGAACCTTCGGAATAACGAACCTTCGGAATTAATGAACCTTCGGAATAACGAACCTTTGGAATAACTGAACCTTCGGAGTAACGAACCTTTGGAATAACTGAACCTTCGGAATAACGAACCTTCGGAATAACGAGCTGTAACCATTGCATCAACCATCCATCACTTTTTGCACATATCAACAAAGTTACTAGATCCCTTTAACATATTTCAGTAACGTTCATATTAAAGGGATAGTTGAGTACTGGTAAAGAGCGTACAGTTTTGTTCAAACTGAATTTATTTTAGTAAAAAAAAATAAAATAAAAAAAAAGAAAACTGCACCATCACAATATAAACGATTACATGTCGTTTTAACTCGACCATGCTTGAAAGGAATTACAAATTACAAAGCAAAAAGTCTTTTAACATTCAAAAGAGCCTTTTAAACTCAAGATGACGCTCTCCAAAAGCTCATTGGCTGAAACCATTTTTAATAAGATATTGTGCATATAAAGGTTCGTTAAAATAGTGATTAGATAGAGAGATAATCAACAATTAATGACAGCCTCCTTTTGAGAGCATTGAGAACAGGAAGCATTTGTTTAGAATTTGTAACGGTTGGTTCGAAATTATGTAATATTCGTGGGGCCCCACTATTTACCAATTGTTACGTTTATGGATATTTCAGTCATTTCTGCACCGATTTTTATCAAATAAAGTTTAATCTGTCGCTAAAATATTATGCTCTTTCGAGAGAAAAAAAATGATGTATTTATTCAACTGTCGAATAGTTACAGGGTCCAGGGCAAATAACAACATATTATTATATGTTTTGGTATTGTTTTGTAATATCTAATAAACATCCAACATTTTGCAAAGGGTTGTGTAATTCATTAACAAAACAATTAATTTCCACTACTTAAGGAACAACTACTATTTACATGTTCCTATAGCGCCACTTTACCAAAACTCAACTATCCATTTAATTGCAGACGTATTTTGCACACAGTGTTTAATAATGCTCACCTATATTTGAACAAAACTTTAAAACGACATCGACAATATGAAATATACACGTCGTTCGTAATTGAACACACTCGGATACTCTAAGTTACATTATATGACAAGCGACTGTAAAACATTCAAAATGATTTATATCTAATTATGTGATGGTGTTATGGTGAACCAATGTAATTAAAACATTGCAAATATTATAGTATTTGTATTGAAGTCCACTTTACCTTTTCATTCGAGGTGTTCTTTTCAATATTTCTTACAATTAACTTCCTATAGTAAAAACACGAACATACAATGGATTTTATTAATATAAAGTTTAATTGTGGTACAATTAATTACGCCATATTTCATAAACAAAGATGATTCATTGTTTCATCAATATGATGCTATAAACTAGCACGTTGAACAAAAATAATGTATGCAAGATATATACGTTGAAGTGATCTATTAACGTCTTAAAATCTAACCCAAATCATTTGGAGCTAATTTACACTTTTCTTTTACCTGATGGTCTTGCTAATGAATTATGGTCAGATACCTGAAACGGGTTTTAATTGTCAAATGTCTGCCTGATTAGAGAGATACAGTATTTAAGATTTAAGTTTAAAATCATTTACAGACGCGAATCACCGTAGTCAAATGCATTTTAGATGTTAATAATTTACGCTAACAATGGGGCTAAACAAAATTTTGTTTTGATTTTTACTAGGTGATTATGATTTATCTTTTTTTATTAAAATCCAAAATATCATTCTCACAAATCTGACAATGATATTGGTCTTTATGGTTGAAGTCCCAATTATCACTTTTACAGAAAATACGAAGTTAATTACTAACGTCAATTTACACAATAATGAGAAATGTAATATGCAAATGTTTATGTACAGTACTAGTTATTTACATCAAAACAACATGCAATATGACGCTGTACATTTTAGGTGGATAAAACACAAAGCATAACTTTATGAAAACTAATTGTATCTACTAACCAGCCAACTGAAGTGGAATTATGCAAATACACATATGGGCAAGTCCAAGGTATTTGTTTCCAAGGGGGTGAATTTTCATATTCACCCAACTGAGTGAAACTTTATGTCATTTTAAAGCCAAGATATTGAATTTTAATAATTTGCAAAAACAAATTAAAATGCTTGTCTCCAATAAATGGTAATAATCAAATATATTTGCATAATATGTAAATCGTCGTAACACGCGGGACATCTGAATAAAATACAAACTAAATCATATTTAAAATACTTGTATTGATTCTTTACTTATTATTGGCTTGACCTGATGTCATGACCAGAAGGAAGTTGGATTATAACTTTCAGCTTCTTATCTCATTCAATATGCAAATTAGATGCATTCCAAAATTAGCATGTCCCGCGCGTTTCATTTTTACATCTTATTATTTTGATTACTCATTAATCAAAAGGTTTATTTTTCTGTAACTCTACAAAGTTCTAATTTACCTTGGGGGACATCCATAACATACCAACAAAAAGTTATCACATTTACCTAATTTACATAAATCAATAAGTAGATTTTGTAACGCGGGACATTTTGTAACGCGCGGGACAATCTATACAGTAAAGCAATGGGTTTTTGAAAATCCGGTTTTGGCCTATTGGTTTATTTACAATCATTCCGTAACACGAGAGGATAATTGCCTGCCACTTAACAAATTTTTTCTATGAAAGCTTGTGCATCTTTTGAGACCAAATTCATGACAAACATTTGTACCCTTACAAAAGCATATGACTGTTTCGAAGTGGAAGTCAATCTGGATATTGCATCATTTTGTGATTTATGTACAATTCCTATGGAAAAAGTGATTTTTTTTCATAGGATTGATAAAAACTCAATAATTTTTCATTTTAAAGTGCTGCAAATAATTGATTTTAGGATACAAATTGTTTTGATAGTGGTGAATAATTGATTTTTTCTTAAAAAGATGAAAAATGGAAGTTGAAAACAAAGAAATGCATAAGAATTTTCCAAAACAAAGAAATATATAAAGAAAATATTTGCTTTTGCAACTTTTCTTTTTAAATGTTGTTAGGAAATGTCATAAAGAACATTTGTGCATAAGATGAGCATTTTCAGAGCACAAATTCTTGATATTTCTATGATAAGGGCAAATTGGAGAGTGGGCCTATGTAAAACGCATGGTAGAAAAATGTCCCGTGCGTTACAGTACAATCTTTTTTCAAATTTACCCTGTGTGAAACTCTTAAGTTTTGAGATGATGAAATTTCAATTCTGGTAGAGCACAAGATGCACACTAAGACCATACCAAGCATGTTTCGACATTGTATATAAATTCAGAGGAATTCTCATTCAAAGTCAAAGTTTAAAAATACCAACTTTCTCTTGTCCCGCGTGTTACGTTAGCAAAAAGTCGCATAAATTATTATTGCATGGGGAATTTAATTTTTTTTTTTGCCGTTTGATAGAATTTGCTGTAAAGCATCAAAAATGTAAAACAAGTTGGTGTTTCAGTATTTCTTATAAGAGTAAGCTCTCTTTTTCGCTCTGATGTCCCGCGTGTTACAGCTACAAAATAGCTCGGACTTGCCCTAATTTCAAATACGAAATGTACTTCAATTATACTGACAGGAACTTTTGCAACCTGATAATGGAAAGAAAAAAAAACTTCCACAAAGTATAAAATAGCCAACTACAAACTATGAACATTCAAAATGAATATAATTTTACATCACGCCAAACACCATTCGTACATGCAAACTGTATATGACACTGTTGATTATTAATCATTAATTCTGTGAATTATGCATTAACAGTTTGTGTAGTGTACACCATTCGTTCACTAAACAAAGTTTGACGAGAACATTCTTGTTTAACCGAGGTGGCCGAGACATTTTCGATCGATGAAAGTATGTTTAGCTGTTAAACCGTGCATTTCTCTGAAAACATTACATGGGGTCACTTTCTGTATTTATTAAAATGTCGAATAGTTAAAGGGGACCCCCGGGCAAATAAGACATTATTATATGTTTTGGTACTGTTTTATGATATCAAATAGAAACCCAACATTTTTGAAAGGGTTGTGTAATTCATTAACAAAACAAATCATTTCCACCAATTACGGAACCACTACTATTTACATGCTCCTAGTTTGCGAGTGCGCCAATGCTATTCACGCGTACGTTTGTAAGCAAATTAATTGCGGGTGGTTTGCTTGCTCCGCACACACGGTAATCTTCAAAATTCAGACCGCATGAACGCATGCTTAAGAATAGTGATGCGTTTCCGAATTTAATATTTTGTTCTGAAAACATATTTTTGTGAATTTGTTGACTGTCCGTCATCAAGAGTGTTACATTGTACTAGAAAGTACTAATCAGATATATGTTTTCTTATTTCTGATAAAGGCGTGAAATAATTATTGATACTTCATACTATTCCTGCTTTCTGGATGTTCTAATCACTTCCTCACTAATTCATGGCAAATCCCATAAGTCGTCGTTTGGCAGCCTTGGACCCTCCACAATATCTCCAATATCATTAATACGGGCGAGCATACTATTAGGGGCAAATCGAGTGAACCGCACTTCTTTCACTTTGCTTGTGATACTTTCGACCATCCCCTCATTAGGCGTCTTCCCCATATTCTCAGTAACTGATTTGACCAGTTGTTGCGCACCTTCGATAAGTTCTTTATCATCCTGAAGTAGAGTTTCAATTCTCTCCGCCGCTTCGTCTAGTGCTTGCATCTCATCCCTTGCATCACCATGTAGGTCCACTATCACTCTTTGTGTATCGTCAGCTCTTGATTTGACATCATCAAGCAACTCACGTCGCTTGTGTTTAATACGCCTTCGATCATTCTCTGCATCTTCGTGACATTGCTTTAGACGCGCCTCTCTCCTCTCAGTTATCTTCCGTATTTCATCATCTGCCTCGTCATTAATCAGTTCAGCAGATTTACGTTCCTTATCCCTGCTACCTACTATCATGTAATCTATGCGTTTCATAACTTCTTTTTCAACAGACTTATAATGTGCTTCACATTCGTGACTGCACTTGCTTACTCTCATGCTGTAAGTTTTCCAATGCAGCGGTTTTTGATTCATTGGGGGCCTGAGATTCAACAATTCGTGTCGCTTCTCTGCAAGGACTTTGAGGACAATTTCCAGCTGACACGGTTTCTGTCGATCTTTAATGGCGCATGCAGCTACCCCGTGGTTTGGGCACAACGATTCAACGGGATCGTCGTGCGTCTCACCGGCCTGCTCAACCCTCCTAACGCAGCCGGTCTTCGTGGCACACTTCTGACATAGACTCTTCTTCTCCATGACGATATATGTCACCCCACGAGCCGCATGGCACCCCGGTCCTTCGCACTTGGCTTGTCTCCCGCTGAATCCAGACGCCATTGCGATGAAAATGATTTGAAGCGTTCCTGGATATGAACGAGAAAACGGGATGGGTAGTACATTTTGCAATCCCTTGCGACAACGGACCTACAACAGGTTCAATACAGGTTCACGACGGCAATTTAGGGGATTCCGTGTTTGTTTGGTGAGGTTAGATTTTTCATATCTTAGTTATACGACAGTCGTAAGAAGAAATTGGTGTCGTCAGACGAAAAATCTGTTTTGGCTTGAAAGTCATACTGCCTCATTTGATGCCACGACATTATACGAACATAATAAAATGGATCTCTAACTGGTTTGATCAAATCTTGAATTAATCATACGACAATCGTATGAATACTGACATGGTAATGCAGATGCAGAATTCTTACGTCTGGCACGAGAACTATATTGTGATTTTGTGACGGACAGCCATTATTGCTCAGTTCGGTGGGCGCTGGTCTAGCAATCCGGAGTTCTCGTGTT
This sequence comes from Dendraster excentricus, assembly GCA_031471515.1. Classification (NCBI taxonomy): domain Eukaryota; kingdom Metazoa; phylum Echinodermata; class Echinoidea; order Clypeasteroida; family Dendrasteridae; genus Dendraster; species Dendraster excentricus. The sequence continues at coordinate 1,087 of JAUELG010008341.1, read as the reverse complement.
CGATCACAGGGAACGACCTATTATCTTTGCTCTTTTTCACATAAGTGTGATATACAGGGTGTCTTAAAAAGAATGGTAAAGTCAGGAAAAAAATTATACAAATATGATACTATGATCGTTTTTAAAATTATTTAGTACCATGTTACAGAGAAAGAGTTGTGCTTTCAGATGCCCTATGTATGACGTATTTTCATTCAGCTGATCTCAAATTATGTCGGATTGAATAAAAAAAAAGTGCAAAATCTATTTGTGCCGATTTGCGTATTTGCACTAAAAAATGCCGTTTGACATTTGTTGCACATATTTGTTTTATTATTAAGAAATATGATATTATAACGATGTAATAATGTCTAGAGTACAATTATAGTTGTCACTTTTGACGGTGGAAGGGTTAATGATGGTAAACTATGGTAAAATCTCCTTAAAAAGCAAATTTTCTGGATAGAGTTTGTCCAAATTGACCTTGTTCAGGATTCTGATCGCCTCATATTCCAAACACTTTTGACAATTCCGAATGGTGTCGCAAAGCTAAAGGCGTTTTCCTTATTACTGTTTCTTGTAATTGATTGTAGACACATGTCAGGCTTTGCATTTTGATATGAGACAATAAAGATAGTTTCCACAAAGATATATGACTGTAAAGTGTAGCTTAGACTCGCATTGTAATAATCCACATTTATGATCAAATAATACTTCAGTAGACGAACCTTTGAAGATTTTGTACAGCCTCTGTTAAACCAACAAAATACCTAAACTCTATTGAAATGTAATTCAGACATTGGTTACAATATGATTAAACACCACGTTTAGCAAATATTGAATAATGACGAAATACATGCTACATTTTTGCTCTGAAAAATATTACATAATTGTTAAGTTATATGCACAGGACGTAAATCGGCACAAAGTTGATTTCAAATGTTTGTGAACAATTGATCATATATCACGGCCTATAAATCAAATACGGCTGAAAAAAAAAACAGAAAGCCTGATTATTCTTCTTAAATATAACACCAAAGATGTATGTTTTTGAAATTACCTTCCTATCTTAAAAAAATATTTTCCAACTGTACCATTCTTTTTAAGA
>JAUELG010008119.1:0-12205 GCA_031471515.1 Dendraster excentricus | reverse complement strand
AGATTATCAAAATCGGCCAACACAGTCAATTTTCATATAGAAAAGTAGCTTTCTGGCGGCCATCTTGGAAAATAGCCACCATCTTGGAATTTCACTTGTCTAAGTGTTTTTTCTGAAAAAGTGACTCTTAGGTAGCCTACATACCGAGCCTCAGGCTTGTATCAAACTTTGAACGATTTCCATGATATGTTTGACTTATCTGCTCTACTATTTAAAGAGCATAATATTTTAATGACAGAATAAACTTTATTTGATCTAAATCGGTTCAGAAACGGCTGAAATATCCGTAAATGTAACCATTTGTAATAATTGTGGGGCCTCACATTTATAAGATAATTTTGATTGAACCGTTACACATTTTTAAAGAATACTTCCTCTTTTCAAAAAAATTCATTTTTTTTTTGGTTGATAGTTGTTGATCGTCTCTCTATCTAATCACTATTATCACGAACCCTCATATGTGTACAATATTTTATTCAAAACCGTTTAAACTAATGAGTTTTTAGAGAGCGCCCTCTTGCATTTGAACTGCTCTATTTGAATAATAACAGGCTTTTTACATAGTCGTTTGTGCTTTTGAATTCATTTTAAGCATGGTAGAGTTATAACTATTAGTTTGTAATGGTGTAAGTTTTGGTCACTAAAATTAAGTTTGACCAAAACTGCACTCTCTTTACCAGAACTCAACTATCCCTTTAAAGAGGTTTAGTATCGGTAGAGAGTGCGCTGCACATTGACATTTTTTGTGAGGTCATGAAAAACTGAGTGTCAAATTTGAGAGAACATGCAATTTTAATTGCAGAATACACTGAAATATCAATGAATACATTTTTTTTTTAAATAATTGTTGATGATCTCTCTATTTCATTATTATTTCGCTTAAGCATAGCATGCATATTTTTGTAAGGAAATGGTTGACACCAATGCGTTTTTAGAAAGCGCCCTCTTGTGTTAGAAGGCTCTTTTTAAAACATAACAGGTTTTTACTTAGTCGTTTGTAATATTGTATATCTTTCGATCATGGTGAAGTTATAAGTATTGTTATATAATGTTACTGTCCACGTTTAGTTACTAATGTTCAGCCTTCTCAAAACTATACTACCCCTTTAACATACCCCGTCGCCCTTTCAAAACTTTAGACAACACCATGAGGAAGTAGTGCTTAAATTAATTTTCCATCGTCGGATCCTACATAGAGTGGTGGTGTACGTGTTGTTCAGTTTTTGCCTCAAGATATGTATCTGAATCTTGCAACTCGCTTACAACTCTTGCTCACAATGCGATACGTTTGGTGAAGGACCCTTATAACATGTGAGGTGAGTAATACATGTTATTACAATTCATTATTGACTTTAATATAATGTCAATTTGGATGAGATCGTTTAGTTATTTACGTGTCTATGCTTATCAATACGTGAGATAAAAGGTGAAACGCTTTAAATGTAGACCATCTCTATTGTGGATGAACTTAACTGTACACATTTTTAAACAAATGTGTTTGTTTTGTAACAGTTAACAGTTTTAATCATGTCTTGACTGTGTTGTAACAGTTGTAACAGAATAACACGAACATGAGATTTGATGATTTTATATTATTTAATAAAAATTTCCCCTTTCTTATTTTTTTTACAGATACCATTAACTGGCTGGTAATTATTTGACCAACTGGTCTAGTGGATAGACAAGAGAGACCATCAAACATGGCTGTGAACATTCTTGTCCTCACTGTACTACTGCTCTATGCTCGGTGCATCTATTCAGCCCCTCTGTCCTCCTATATCGTCTCCTCGTTCGTCAATCCTGACCCCACCCTGCCCTTCCACCTCATCACCTCCTACAATGTCATTGGAGATATCTACATCGGGGCTGACAGCAGACTTTACCAACTCGACTCGAACCTCACTCTCAAGCAGTGTGTGGATGTGGGCTCGTGCGATGATACTCATGATGACTCATCTAATGAGAACAGACTGTTAGTGGTAGCACCGTCACCTGTTGAGAAGCTGGTACTTTGTTGGAGCTGTGATGCATTCTGTGGACGCGAAGCCTGGCTAATGTTACAGTGGATTATGATAGACATGACGGTCATGGTAATATGGCGGTAGCTAACCCAAACGTGCCCTTGGTTGGCACTGTGAGCATGGTGTCAAATGCACAAGTCTTGTTCACTGGACTGAGCTATGTTACAGGTGTAACAAACGCACCCGTTAATACACATGAGCTTCCGAATTTTGCTGCGATTCGGCGTACACAATCGTACATTGCTTTTAGTTCACATTATCAAGAAAGTAAATACATTCAATCAATTTCCTTTCAAGCGTACGTTTTCTATTCAATTAATAAAATACATTCGGATAAATCCAGTCATGTATATTTGGGAAGACTTTGTACCGATTCCAACGATCCTTGCCTTGAATCATACACTGAAATAGAACTCAAGTGTGTCGGAGGCATATCACACAATGTAATCCGTGAAGTCCACATTGGTCCTGCAGAAACCAAACTGGCTCACTCCCTGGAGATCAGCAGTGATGAACAACGATGAACACGTATTATATGCAGTGTTTACTGAGGACGAGTCATTGTCAGGACGGTCTGCTCTCTGTATCTACCCCATGGATGACATCCAACGAAGCTTTTCTAACGCCGTGGCTGGGTGTGTCAGTCAAGAACGTGGCTAAGCAAATCTGTATATTGTGGGTTCCAGTTGTGGAATGGTAAGTAATTAATTGCTAAAGGGACTATAGCGCCTAGATAGCCTAATGTTCACAATTATATGCTCTATACGTATTTTTGTCTCAAGAAAAATAATTCGGCAGTAATTTCCGATGAAATCAGTCATTTTTGTGGTAACAAATAGATATATCATCGTTCTGGGAACGCCCCTTTTTAATCGCTAAAACGTGACGTCATCTAAAGAACGGACTAATTAATTAAATGCTGTAGATGGCGTAAGCCAATTAATTGTCAATTCACATGTGGGCGGGGCGTAAATTTGATGCTAAGTAAGACTTGGCATCAGAAAATTAGTCTAAAATCACTATCGTGTTTATTTTCATGGAGTTTTTTTTTCGACAGACCCATTCAACAAGTCATCGACTTAGAATACGTCCCAAAATTCTGTAGTTCCTTTAAAATATTCAAGCTTTAAAATGTTATATCCCGAGAGTAAAAAAACAAGGTCTCATTGGTCCTGTAGGAGCTCATTCCCGGAAAATCAGCAGTAATGAACATGTATTGTATACAATATATTTTGGAGATAAAACCAGCCATTGCGGATACGATTTGCGTCCGCACGTATGGCAAGCCGTTTTAACATTTATTCCTTTTTCTTGATATCAATAATTGATGTCTTGATATCAAGAATTCTATTTCTTTATATAAATAATTCAATTCTTGATAATGAATTGCCGTTCTTCGTTGCGCATACCTGCAGTAAAGATTGTTCCGCGTGCAATAATATGTCTACGCTTTTCTTAAAAACTTTGCTTTATCTTGTACTTAGTCATGTTGGTTGAAATACCGTCACATTTGCATTCGCGATAGAATTGTACAAATAGCAATTGGCCACATATCATGAATTCATGCCACGTGGTGTTTTGCAGCGCACATGGCATGTATTCGTCATATGTCGCCAACTTATGCTTTTACAATTCGTGCTTTACATTCCATTTTAGAAGCCTTATTTGCCATTAAATCATTCCGTCTGACGTTATTATTTCAACTAAAGTGGTAAAACAAATTTTCAAATTAATTATGCAAACAAACGCGGAGATATTTATTGCACACGGTACAATACAAATATAGTAACCGACCAAGACGAACTACCAAGTGTCCACCCCATGGTATGCAACCGTGATTTACCGGACGTCCTTGGACTTGGGAGCCCGGCCTTTTTCCGCCTGTACACTAGTGGTATGTCATCTTGATGGGTTCGAGCGATAACATCCTTGACCGTACAAATGGAAGACAAAGGGTTTGTCAATTTATGGCGCGAAGCTTCACGATTCATGCATTAATTCACAAAGAACTTGATGTTGTGACAAACCAACTGTGCCTTGGCTCGTATCCGTTAAAATGACATATCACGAAGGCGTTGATTTCATAGCATTTTTTTTTCACAGATGGCGAAGGCTCCTTTTCGCCTTTCCGGTTTCTTCCGCTCAGGTTAAGCAATTTGCGGCAATTTATATTAGTGTCCAATCGTGGTGGTCCTAGAGATTCCCGTGACGTTGATATGCCCTTCTTCCGATGACGTTAGATGTTTAGCGAATGGGATGTTATCGGGGAAATGTGGTGTGATGTAGATTGTATGCGTTGTTGAAGATGTACACACATACGGCAATCACCAGCACCCAATACAAAGTTCGCTAATAAGAATAAAACAGTAAAACGACTGAATGAATGAATGTCCACCCAAGTGATTTAAAATTTGGATGATGTCATTATTAAGGTTTAAAAACAAGTGTCCAAAAAAAGGTATATTGCACGGTGAAGAATTAAAGTCCATGGATTTGGAATTGAGAGTTAAGATGGCCTGAATTGATAAAACGCGCGTCCGCGGATGTGTGAAGAGAATAGCGAGAACGAGAGTTCGATGATGATGATGAACGCGAAGGCGCGTGAAGAGAAAGGCGATGTATCATATCGGTCCCGTCGATGAACCAGCACACACGATGTGGCTGCCATGGTCTCCGGCGAGTTGCCGTGGAGAGAAGCCAGCGTTATGATGTATGCTTGTACGTGTCCATGCATACACAACGAAGTGGCGATCGAAAGATGCAGAAAGTGACATCTCTGTAAGTAGAGTAATAAGTTGATGAAAGTCCAAATGATGAAAAGGTGATGGTTTTACTTTTTTACGCCCCATGATGGTAGGCGGACTCGACTCTGATGTGTCGAAGAAGTAGGCATGAATTGTAGCCCCATAAATACAACCCATGGTGCCCATCATGAGTTTGGTGGTAACTCTTATGGGTGGAGAAGATAGAGAGCTGGAATAGGTGTCGCTCGGATGAAAGTTAGAAGCGGAGTGTCGAAATCATGCTTTTGCTACCAGTGAGTAGATAGGTAGAAAACACGAGGTGCGGCGATTAACAAATAAACTGTTATCTGAGTGAAAGTCAATATAGCATCTCAGAGAAGCAGGATGCGGTATCGAGTTAATATAAACATCCGACCATGGCAGGAAAGTGTTCCAGATTAAGTATCAACATCTTTCTCAAGATGAGAAGGATTGTCTGATAAGCCGCTAAATTGTTATCCCTGGTCTAGACGAGTCACCAAGCTGGTATCAGCCAGGCTAGTCTGATGTGTAGACTGTGAAGCGAGTCCCTACAGATGATTTTACGGACCGTAACCTGCGATGTTTCAACGAAATAGTGGACATTGTTGTTGACTGGTGAAGCACCCGCATCGTTTGGCGTGTAGCCAGTGGGCGTGGATGGAGCTTGGCCTCGAGAGCCTCTGTGCCAATTTTGGTTGAAAATTTTACAGCCAACTCTGAGAATTGACCCCAAAACATGACATGTTGGACACACGCTTTGGAGAGGGAAATGGGCCAATCATCACAGGGGCTGCCTTTCAGAGCTTAAAACAAAAGCCTAGATTAATTGATGCAAATTTGTGCAGCCTTTTATTGTACCCTGGTAGCTTGGAAACATTATACAATCTTTACCTTTTAGTGTACAATGGTTCATGAGCGCAAGCATTAGGGAAAATTAATGAAGTTGGGTAAAAAAATATTCCAACATTATATGTCAACAGTGTACGAACATCTTATGATTTTTTGGCAAATTGCATACAATCCGTATACAAATAGTATATCACTTGCTGTACCAGAAAACTGCAAATCAATTTGCATCATTATATTCATACATTTATTTCTGTTAGTGTACCAATTTTATAGTTAATTTCAAACGGCTTACATCCTCAAAAATTACGGATTTTTGCTATGGCTTTGCTACAGAGCTCCGGACTTCGGCCTCGTCCCACGAATATAATTTATGTCTGCTTAATTCATAATTAGTATTGATATGATAACTTATGCAAATATGAGGTTGATGTTAATTCATCCCTTCACTAACGCAATTATTCATCAAAATAGTTTTAAATAATACTGACATTCGTTAGATATTTGATGTTCCAGTACCCCAATATTGCTCCTGCAGGTTTTGCATACACATCTAGATATCATGACGGACTCACTCAACTGTACGCATATCTGTGCCCGTGCCCATCATATTCAGCTCCAACCTCGTCATCCCCGCCTATAGAGACCGCACATCGATCCGTTGCCGTTGTAAATCGAGATGGGGACGAATTTGAAGGCATTACTTATTTTCAGCAATGCCTTTCTTTATGAATCATCTTATTCAGTACCCAGCCTTGAATGTATATATGCAATGAGCATGCTGATGGAGGTAAAGTTCTAATCCATGCATACATCCATCGGGTGCTCATCATCCCCTGGTTCCTATCCTTAATTGGACAGGGTCAGTACCAACCTCTATTATCACCGTCGTAGAAAGGGACCATCCATTCGCTGTGGTTGGAAACCTTTGAGGAGACATTCATGACACGTTCTCTCTTCCAGTTTCCAGGAGTTGATCCTTCATTGTATGAATGCAATGCGAATGCTGATAACGGAATGGTTGAAGTCTACACATACCCATCAGGGGCCCATCCTCCCGTGGTTCCTATCCTTGCCTGGACTGGGTCAGTACCAACCTCCATCATCACCGTCACAGAGAGGGACCATACCATCGCTGTTGTTGGAAACCGAGGGGGAGACATTCAGAAGGTAGTCATGTTACCAACGCGTTGGTCTTACGCCAAGGTCTGACCTTGGCGCTATGTAAGATACCTAGTAATCATGTAATAATGCAAGCATATATACATTACTCCACATGGATGCCGCACCCAAACATGGGCGTAGACATGTTATTGAAAACTTTTCGACGGGGGGGGGGGGGTGATCTATTCCTTCACCTCCAGTTGAATAAGTGTTATGTACGTCGCTACGACCGTGCACCAAACTATAATCCCCTCAAGGCTATACCCCATTAGACTGAACATTAGTCTGTATTCCCCGATGGCCGGTTATACCGCTCCATTATGAGGTGATAAAAGTATGAAGACTGATATAAAATAAACCCAGATATAGAGTAGGTTATATAATACAGAGGCCATGGCTACATAACAAACATTTTTGTTTACAAATTTCTAATTTGGACTTTATTTCAGAAAGAGCATAATAAATAATGTCCAAATACCGAAACAAAAAATCAAAGGAATATGTTACGTATCGGCTTAAGAAGTTCATCCAATGAATTTTACTTCAATAGACAATTAGTGCACTTGTTCCTAAATGTAGGCACCAGTGCACTGTAACACTGGTTGCCCAATGACAAAAAAGTCATCCGGATGGCCATGTCAATTCGTAACATATTCCTTTGATTTTGGGTATTTTGAAAATGAAGTCCAAATATGAAAATTCTAAAAAAGTGTTTTTATGATGCCATAGCTTTTGTATTCTATGAACGTCTCTCAGTGTTGATTTAATGTTCATGACATCATTTATGACATCACACTTCACCACTCTATATCTGACTACTCCTCTCGTCACTGAGACAATTTCAGCTTAAATAATACACCATGTCCACCGTTATACTATGCTGAAATATTATTCGGTATAATCACTAATGTAACATTGATAAATGAGTTTAAACCCACGCAAAGCATACTGTATTAATTATAAATATTTTCGTCATTATCTATCAGTAATAGGGATATCTTGAAATGATTGTTTTGATTAATGTACTCTAGCAATTTTCATGCTGAGTTTATAGGGTAATCCACAAAAAACAAAACAGTCCCCGATATATTTGTCTTCATATTTTGCATACAGATAGTCTGATGAGTCTGCAATAATTATCTGTAGAAATGTTCATTTGTGGTGAATTCCCAATTGTTTTGATAATAGGAACACAAATAGAATGATACGTTTATAGCTTCTAGTGCTGTATATAATGAAATCCTTATATCATCAGAGAACCCAAACCTGAAATACAGAGAACCTATGTATCTGCAACCAAAACCGACTGAATCTAGATAGCACTCGTAATGATATTGTTTCAGACAATCTAATAACCGGGTCTTTAGCAACTTTTTTGACATCTACACAACATTAAGAGCAAAAGAATATGACAAAAATTGCTGCATATGTCTTTAACAGCATGTTTAATTTCTCTCTTTCAATTGAGGAACCCCCTTTCAGTCTTTCTGAACAGTTAGTCAGTCTTCACATACGAGACCGTACGTGCAGGAAGTGATTTTGTAATATGGGATATCTTCCTCTATGGCATGTATGGAGAGAAGGAACAAATCAAAATTACGAGACCGTACATCCAGAAAGTGATTATGTATTATGGGATATTGTCCTCTATGAAGAGAAGGGACAAATCAAAACCGCATTGATAAGATCCAGTTATGATCAGTTGTTTTTAACGTCATGATTTCCCCTCTCTCTATTTCAATCAAGATACATCGTGTACACATTGTCAGCAACTCATCTGCCTATATACATCTACGAGACTGTACATCTAGGAAGAGGTTCTGTATTAAGAGACATGTTCCTCCATGAAGAGAATGGACAGATCTCAGTCGCTTTAATAAGCTTACGTCTTGTTACAATGGCAATTAACGTCATAATTTCCCCTCTCTCTTTCCATCAAGATACACATAGTCGACAACTCATCTGCCTACATCTATGAGACCGTAAATCTCGGAAGTGGCTCTGTCTTGAGGGACATGTTCCTCCATGAAGAGCATGAAGAGATCACACTCGCCTTAACGTCAAGTGAAGCAGCAACAGAGGTAACAAACAACTATTTCTTTTAACTTTGTCTGAATAAGAAGAAAACCTCGTTTAATAGTCCATTGGCTCCCATATAAGATAATAATAATAATGATGATATTATTGATAATAATAGTAATAATAATAATACTAATACTAATACTAATACTAATAATAATGATAATAATAATAACAATAATAATAATAAAAATAGTGGATACTTAAATAGTGCGCGTTCCGTCTTTCGAAGTTCGCGGCTTCTTAGGAAAACAGAAAACGAATTAACAAACAAAAAAAACAATTAAAATTCACCTATTGTTCAAATAAATCCCTCAACAGGGTTTTGAATGTATCCAAGAAAGGTTAGTGGCATAGGCAGGAGTTCTGCATTATGGTGGGGGGGGGGGGGGGAGAGAAGGGCTCCCAATTGATAGTGTATAAGCCCGAGCCCCTTAAAGCGTGGTCCATGGTCCCGCCTAAGGGTCTCCCTCGGTTGCGGGTCGGGGTCCAGGCGGCGGAGCAGGCCGATCGCCGTGAAAATTTGCACGCATGATAGGTAAAGTAATTACAATCGTAATTGAAACTTTTTGAAAAATTTATTAATTTGCATGTTTATGCTGATTTATGCAAATAAGGTCATGAAATTCATATTTCTGCCCATAAATCATATATTCTTTATAACTAAACTTTAATTTTCACTACATATATTCTTAAGAGCATTTCGATTAGTAATAGCGTATAAGCCCGAGCCACTTCAAGCGTGGTCCATGGTCCCGCCTAAGGGTCTCACTCTCTTGCGGTTGCGGGTCGGGGTCCAGGCGGCGGAGCAGAACCGGGTTCTTCCTTATGTTTTCTATTGTTTAATAATTTCTTATGTTGTTTTTTCGTTGCTTTTTTGCTTATGTTTTTGTTTTGTTTTGTTTTATTTATTTGTAACTATAATTGAACTTTTTTGAACCCCCTCCCGAAAAAAAAAAACACATGTAAAATGTAAACAAGATCAAATAACCAATGATTTACCACGTTTCACGAAAATTGACATTCCCACATGTTTTGTACACAAATCAAGAAACTGAGCGATTTTCGGGCTGACTTGGTTACGCAACTTCGTAACGATAGATACGATTGTCAATATTGTTGTTTGACAATATGCGCAAGACACGAAAAAAAAAAGCCATCAAGCAGCGGCGCGTGATTTTACCGCGTTTTGGAGCAAACAAAAAGAATTCGCGGAGGGGGGCCATTATGACCCCGGCCTTATTAGGGTTAAATGTTGATTTTTATACTCGTACATTTTTGTAATGTTTTCTTCTTAATAATAAGATGCCAAATAAGGAATTGTCATTCAAATTGACTGAATGAAAGTTATATGTACTTAACAACTACTTGTGATTTGTATATTATGCAGTATAATGATAACCATTTGACGAGGTGAATATAAACACAGAAATATATTCCTCCGAAGATATTAATTAGCAACCTTGCAATTATTAACATTCGGTCCGTGGTTATCGTTGTGCTCTCTCCACAGAACAAGGTCCTCCGATTGTCTCTCGCCAACTGCAGCCAGTACCAAACCTGTGAGGAATGCTCTGGTGTAGGGGACGGATTCCTGGGAGATCCGTACTGCGGATGGTGCACTCTAGAAGCAAGGTACGTTTCCTTGACGTATGGCCCTATTTAAAAAGAAAATTTTCAATAGGGTCATACGTCAAAAGAAGAACATTATTGACATACAGCATTTGATATTCAATATGTATTTTATCAACAGAATATTGGTTTAGTGGTCATTATTTTGTATAACAGCTTATTAAGTATGCGAGTCATACATGTATAATGACTGGGTTACTGCACCAAGGGAAATAATATACTTCAAATGATTATGATACGATTTCATTTTACTCCTAGATCCCACAATATTATGCAGTGTCCTCTTTTAACCCGTTGAGGACGAATTGATTTTTCGTATAACATGCATTCTACATAGACTCAAACCAGAAATATTTCGGGACCAGTCCTCAACGGGTTAATTGTATTGTTTTAACAATAATGCGTGTTGGATATTTTTTAACACAAATAACTTATATATTAGGTGTTCAAGGTTCCATGATTGTCCTTTGTCAAATGAATCGTCCCGCTGGCTCTCCGTCAATAGCCTGGAGTGTGTTAATATATCTTACATCCAGCCATACCACGGGCTGCCATATGGTCTTAATGAACAACAAGTAAGTTGCGTATTTTGTAAACTGATAGTGATGTGTCTGCTACACATTGGTCCTTCAAGCTTTATTCCACTGCTGCATGCATCCTTACTGTAGGCTATGCCCTTTCCATACCCGTCTGGAATCGAAACTTATTTTGGAGTAAAGTGGAATTTCTTTAGAAATAAACCTTCTTCATAATATTTATGATTAGGTATATGCCTATTTACCAACGATAAATTAGATCAATAGTACTTTTGCACTCAAAGTGATCCATGTTAAGTCCACATGTAAAACTCCAAGCGATGGCGAGCTCTGGCCTACAGGGTGGCTGGGTGTTTCGGCTGATCACCAAGTCAAGGGGCCAAAGTTAGTTGTTGTTTGCTGAGTAAGCGTACATTCTGTACCGTCTGTAATGTATACACGTGTGCGGTATTTGTCAAACGGACGATTATGATTACTACAACAATTCTACGGCAGACCATCGGTATGCGGTGATAAAATATGAAATCAATATTCGTTATTACTCATACTCACTGGACGTGTTCTTTCAAACTTTCAGAAATTATTTAATGGTATTTTACAATGAAATTAATATATGTATCGGATTGAAGTCTCAAATGTCTTTTTGTATAATATCTGATACTTTTCATGGATCGCAAAATGAAGTTGTGAAATAATGTCACACAGAAAAAAAAAACATTTAGCAAAATGAAAATGATAAAAAAAAATATACTAGCAGAATATTAATATAGTAATAATAAACATACTGATCGTAATTGTTATTAAAGATTATTTATGCTATGTTATTGCTTCGAAGATTTCACTGACCGTCGAGCAACTGCCCGATCTACCAGCTACCTTCCAGTACACATGTGCATTTGACCATGGTGACGTCATGTCATATACCTCCCCTGCCTCTACTAATGGGATGGTCGTCAGCTGTGTGACTCCTCATGTGAGCTACGTACCAACAATACCGGAAGGAGGTAAAGAGAAGATTATGATTCTCATAAATTTAGAACAATATGATTCATCATTTTCAATATCAAAAAGTTTCCTTACATTTGAAGGAGCGTAACTACGGGAGTGGGGGGGGGGGGGGGGGGGGGTGGTGGGGCACTTGCCCCCCCACAAAATGCCCGGG
>JAUELG010008009.1:0-12205 GCA_031471515.1 Dendraster excentricus | reverse complement strand
AATAGAGAACATAGAAAACCTGATTGTCGGCAATTTGGCTGCCCAGCGGCTGATAACACACTTACTACCAGGGTTGCAATTGTCTGTAAACATAAAAATGTAGAAAATAAAAATACTATTACAAAGGCATCATCACAGGCTTTCATTTGATCAATCTTTCATTCTGGCTAATTGTTCAATACTTGCCGAAGATATGATTTGTTTGAAATTTTACAATCATGTGTGAAGTTAGAATGCCCATTTCTTCAACACATCAATTCAAGACAAGCTATATAGTGCCTGGTTTTAATTCCTATAGCCGGTCACACATGTTTCTGCTATTTCTAGTATGTAACTGAGTGCACCTTGAAGTTAATGTTGCTTGTCCTAGTGTCAAGCCGAGCATGACTATCTCTAATTGGACTTGTTTGTAAGTGATATTGAAGCACACCTTGATAAAGTTGATGAGCTTCTCATCCCCGGCGAGCCAGGAGACGTTCCTGAGGAGGTTCTCTGGGGGCGGCGGAGGGATGCTGGACGGGGCATTCATCAGTCTCTTCATCTTGATCTCCACCATCTAATAAGAATTAAAGGGAAATATAAGATGATGACATCATAATTAATGGAAATTGAGCATTCCTATTGGTTGATTACTGAAGCTTAATCTGGTATAGTGCATGGTAAATGTTATGTGCAGGGATGGTCTTGGAGTGCGTAGTGTGACATTGTCATTTGTTCTTGAAAAATGACTAACAAGGGATATAGTGACTTGGTTGACAAGTGCTAAAACTTACGAGTAGTATCGTTGTTATCAGACATGTCCACTAGGTGCTGCAAGAATATTTCAAGATAAATTAAGATAATTATATGGCAGAGTAATGAGCAGAAATGCAAAGTGATATTCATTCTCTGGGGGAGGCAAGCTGTATGGAGTATTCATCAGTCGCTACATCTTGATCTCCACCATCTGATCATGCAGCAACAAGGATTAAAGGGATCTAGTAACTTGTGTGAAAATGTGTGAAATTTTAAGTTAAATGGACATTATATGGCCCAGTAATGAGCAAACTGCACTTTCTTCATAAATTTGACATCATAGAACAGAATAGAAAATATGAATGCATGTTGAATTAAAATCCTATGCTTTTGAAAAAGGATAATTACAACAATTTTTCAAAGAAACCAAATGCTTTCCATACTTTCAAAGACCAACTTAGAGCTAAGTTTAACTCTGGATCTATGTGAAACACCCCTGTGATGAAGTAGACTTTACCGTGTGTAGTTTGTGAGCCTCCAGCTCATCCAGAAGCCCCGCCCCCTGCAGTTCGTGGATCGTCTCTCGGGAATGATTCAGAACGGTCCGTATTGCCTGACGAGTCTTCACCGAAACCGCAATACCGGGGTGGTCTCTCTGCAGCAGGCCTATGTATGTAGAAAGGTATAATACAGTATCATCTTGAGGCATATCAAAAATGACATGAAAAATCAGCAAAGAGAATTGCAATTTTTGTTGGAATGGTTCAGAATAGTCCGGATTGCCTGACAAGTCTTCACCGAAATTGCAATACCGGGTTGGTCTTGCTGCAATAAGCCTGAATGACAAATATGAAACAGAGGAATTTCCATGTAGGAAGATTCAATTATGAAACAGAAGCAGATAACATAAAAAAATATACATAAATAATGCTCATCATGGTATGTTTCTCTTAGAAATGGTTCAGAACAATTTGAATTGCCTGATTGCCTGATGTGTCTTCACAACGAAATGTGTTCACCTCTTTTAGGATCTTTTTAATGTTCACCCACCAAGGTTTAATTTTTTACTCTGACTCTAACAAATAGAATGAAGGATATGAACATATCAAACTTACCCAGCTCTTTGATGACTTGCAGGCGGCCGGTGTCCGAGATGTGTTTGAGCTCCTTGAGAATCTTCTTGTTGTCCACCATATGGTCAATGATCTTGCTGACCTCCTCCTCGCCGATGATGAAGCCTTTCCCGACGTCGTAGCCGAGACTGAGCTGGTTGTTGATCTGGCCGTTGACAGCGGCAATCAGCCTTGGGATGATAGCCTTTCAAAGGAGAGAGTTTATTGTTATAACTGTTATTTTATTCCACATTGAAATAAACCAGAGAAAAAAGAATATTATTATAAGTACCATCATTATACTTCTACCACCGTCTCCTCTTCCTCCTTCTCCTCCTAATCATCATCATCATCATCATCATCATCATCATCATCATCATCATCATCACCATCACCACCACCACCACCACCACCACCATCATCATAATCATCATCATCACCACCACCACCATCACCACCACCGTCATCACCATCACCACCATCATCGTCATCACCATCACCACTATCATCGTCATCACCATCATCATCATCATCAATCATATTGGTCATCACCATCCCCATCACCATCAATATCAATGATCCTCATGACAATGTTACCTTTGTGAGTCGGAGCATCCTGAGTGATCTCATGAGTTTGAGTAGCTTGACTTGCTTGAAGGCACTCAGACCGATCTTCGTCTCAAAGATCTCACCCAGGATGATGTCAACCAGCGACAAGACAATGATGAAGGCATCAAACTTGTTCCAATGGCTCAAGATGTAGTAGCGCCGAAGCCCGACGATCTACATGTCCAGGAGAAGACAAAAGAAGAGTAATAGATTATCACGCAGTGCTTGTTTACTGCTCCACCTTGGCCTTCAACTTTCAATCACTTTGTTCCTATTTGTGTGTGTTTGCACACTCCCCAAGATCGGTGTTGAGACGATGTGCAATGTAATTGTGTGGGTATGAACTGCATGGACCAATAACAACCAGTGTCATAATAGAATTGAATAGGAATGTACTTATGCAATGTGTTATGCACAATAGAAAAACTGTGTATTATCATCGTGATTAATGTCAAACGAATAACAAAAGATGTGATACATACAGACCCAGGTCCACTGTCCTAAATGAAATGGATAAAACGTTTCAGAGTGATATGAGGCATGGTAGATCGAACAAAACATGTACATAAAAGCAACAATTATTATTTTGGAAACATGCATATATAAGATATGTCAGACTTCATAATAGTGTTGTCGTTTTTCGGGTATTTTTACTACCCATGACTCGCAATAATTTTTTGAGCGGGTCCCAGGTACCAGAAATTTTCCCATTTGTTGATTTCAAGATCGACATGTCAATTAGCAAGCTGGGAAACTGTTTACTTGCTGTAATTTAGAAGATGATTTCTTGTCACAAATGCCTAGTTTTTTGTCATTTGAATGAACATGAAATTTCTTGCTTTCAATGAGGGTACTTTGGGAAATTGAGTATCAATTTTTGTGCCCGGGACTCAACATTTTTCAGCGGGACGCGGTTACCCGGGACTCGGCGACAAGACTACTTCATAAGTTAATAATTCATGGAAAATAAATGTATCTTTCTAGCGTAAACAATTAATTTGGCATATAATTCATCTTGAATACAATTCAAACACTAGTTATAATAACATAATTAAAAGAACAACGAAAACAACAACCTTATTAATAAGCATGCATTCTAGCTTCCCCAGTGAGCTGCTACAGGGATTATTACTTCAAGCATGTTAAAGTAATAATCATTATATTTATCTTTTAGCACTTAACATACATTTAATGAATGACTTCTAGAGAGGTATTTGAAATACACAATATTTTAGCAAAAGAAAGCCAATTGTTAAATTTTATTCACCCCAAAAAGAGCACAAACCTTAATAAAAGCTTCCAGCAAATAGATGGCGAAGAAGGCAAAGTTGGAGTCGCGCAGGAAAGGTTCGACCTTATCGTAGCTGTCCAGGTCTTGGTCGTAGGTGAACTCCATCACGATGGGGATGACGTTGAGGATGATGATGATGTTGATGATGATGTCAAAGGCTGTGTGGTGTGAGATGCGGTACATCAGCCGCGCAAACTTTGATTTGGGAAGCGGGATCGCAGCGATTTTCTTCTCACTGATGGCCTCCTCTAGCTTTCGTTTCTGTGGAGGGGACGTGGAAAGAAAACATGGTTTTGTTTTGTTAAATCACTCATAGTGAGTAAATAGTGAGTGCCACAAGATATTCTGTACATGAGTGCGCAAACTTTTATTTTAGATTCATAACCTTCTCACCAAAAACAAAAAAGAACTGATGGATAGATGGACTGATGGATGCAGAGTAAAAAGTGAGAATTTTTAGAACTCGTTGCAAACCTATGGCAATGTCTATGCCAGAAAAAGAGCTTTGTGATTTACAGTATGCAAACCTATGGCAATGTCTAGGCCAGAATGCTTTGTGATTTACAGTATGCAAACCTATGGCAATGTCTGAGCCAGAAAAAGAGCTTTGTGATTTACAGGATCAGCAGTAGATATTAACACATTAAACCTTTTTTTTTACATTGATATACAATTATTTTACTTTGTGATGTGTCTAATAGTGGCCACCTGTACTGCCTAATGACCACTAAACATGATCCCTTGCAGAGAAAAACAATGGAATGAACCTGTCTACAGAGGTCACCTTTCTACAGTGGCCACTTTTCTTACTTCCCCTTGGTGGTCCCTATACACAGGTTAGAATCTACAATAGAATAAACCTGTTTACATAGAGGTTACCTGTCTACAGTGGCCACTTTTCTTACTTCCTCTTGGTGGTCCCTATACAGAGGTTTGAACCTGTCTACAGAGGTCACATTTCTACAGTGGCCACTTTTCTTACTTCCCCTCGGTGGTCACTATACAGAGGTTTGAACTTGTTTTATAAAGAGGTCACCTGGCTACAGTGGCCACTTTTCTTACTTCATCTTGGTGGTCACTATACAGAGGTTTGACTCTACAATAGAATGACCCTGTCTATTAGGGGTCACCTGTCTACAGTGGTCACTTTTCTTACTTCATCTTGGTGGTCACTATTCAGAGGTTTGACTCTACAATAGAATGACCCTGTCTATTAGGGGTCACCTGTCTACAGTGGCCACTTTTCTTACTTCCTCTTGGTGGTCCCTATACACAGGTTAGAATCTACAATAGAATAAACCTGTTTACATAGAGGTTACCTGTCTACAGTGGCCACTTTTCTTACTTCCTCTTGGTGGTCCCTATACAGAGGTTTGAACCTGTCTACAGAGGTCACATTTCTACAGTGGCCACTTTTCTTACTTCCCCTTGGTGGTCACTATACAGAGGTTTGAACTTGTTTTATAAAGTGGTCACCTGTCTACAGTGGTCACTTAAATTGTCTTTCTTTCTCTTGGTGGTCACTATTCAGAGGTTTGACTCTCCAATAGAATAAACCTGTTTTATGTAGAGGTCACCTGCTTACAGTGGCTACTTTTCTGAATTTTCTCACTAAACACATGTTCGACTTGTATATATGTTTACCTTTAGCAACAAAAATAAATAATCGAGATTGAAATAAATGAAAAGAAAACCATACCAGCCACGGATAAATGCCCTTGATCTGCCAGGACTTCTCCAGGTCACTGAGCAGGATGAACTGATCGGGGATGTCAGCTGCGACCTCCGTGTGCTGGATGAGGAGCCGAACTGCCTCCCTAGCCAGCATGCCGTGCTCAAACTGCTTCCAGTAGCTTACCTGATATCAATGAAATCCATTGATCTTATGGTGAAAAGACATTCTCCTTTATTGGACCGTATTTATGGAATGCTCTGCCTAACTGGGTCAGGAACTCTTCCTCAATTGACTCATTCAAAGATAACCTAAAAAATCATCTCTTCAAACAACATTATCAGTCATAGCTCAATAACTCTGTATTTCTTTACTTCATGAACTCTTATTTCCTTCTCTAAAGCGCTTAGAGGCTTGATGCATTGAGCACTACATAAATTTGTCATGTTAAGTTATAGGCTTGAATAAAAGGTCTTTGCTCGTCTCATGACTCAGACGCAGAGACAAGTCACAATGTAAAACAAATCAGAATTTCTGGAATCAATTGCAAACCTTACATAATGCAAGGGGAGTTAATGTGAACACAATAGAATAGGTAAGTAGGGAGCACGCATCATCAAAGATTGACAAATGTTGAGGTGAGAAATCCTCATTTCATAATGCAGAACAGCATATCTTTTTACATTTTTTATCGGTGACACATCATTTATTATGAAATGAAAAGTTGCTTGCAAATTTATGCCAAATACCATATTATAAAACAATGGCAAAACTAACCAGGGGAGGTTTCACTCAAACAATGACATTGATTTTAGCATCTTCTTAATTATGTTCATTTATCCAAAATTTATCCAAAATTAAAACAATGCATATATACAAATTTAAAAGTGATCAGGGAATACACCTAAAATGCCATGATTTGTAAAAATGGGTATTCCCCTAAAATTCTTTCATTTAAATAAAACTGCAATGAACAATTTTACCATTGAATTAAAAAAACTTTTATAAACAGTTTGAAAATGTCTTGGCAATTTAGCAAACCTTATCCCAACATCTAGCGATTTCCACAACTTGGACCCCTTATATTTTATAGAATGACTTTGAGTAAATGTTAATCATAACATCAGTCTGACCTTCTCAGCCTTGAGCATACGTAGCCGAGCCTCCTCCATCATATCTTTGAACTCCCTGTACGTTGGCTCATTGGGCACCATGGATGAGCAGGCTGGACATACACTCTTCCTCTCTCCCATCATCAGCTCAGCATCAGGCTCATCCTGTACGGTAGACAAGGGATGAACATGATAAAGAGGATGAGGATAATGAAGAGGGTGATGATGATGATGAAGAGGATATGGTGATGATGATGATGATATTGGTGTTGGTGTTGGTGGTGATAATGATGATGAAAATAAGATGAAATTGATGGTTAGTAGGATTAGGAGTAGTAGTAGGATGATGATGATGATGATGATGATGATGATGATGATGATGATGGTGTTGATGATAGGAAGAGAAGATAATGAAGATGATGGTGACAATAAATGACATTTCACTGGGCACCATGGACGAGCAGGCTGGACACACACTCTTCCTCTCTCCCATCATCAGCTCAACCTCAGGCTCCTCCTGTAGGGTAGACAAGGGGTAAACATTATGAAGACGATGAGGAAGATGACGATGAAGAGGAGGGTGATTATGATGATGATGATGATGGTGGTGGTGGTGGTGGTGGCAATGATGAAAATAAGATCAAAATGATGGAGAAGATAATGATAAACATGGTGGTGATGATGAACATAATGATGATGATGATGATGATATTGGTCGTGGTGGTCATGATAAAAATAAGATGAAAATGTTGGTTATGGTGAGGAAGAGGGAGGTGGAGGAGGAAGATGATGATGAGGAGTATGAACATGAAGACAAGGATGACGATAAAGAGGATGAGGAGGAGGATGAGGATGGTGATCACTGTTATTTTTATGAACGTAATGAAAGAAAAGACATGACACTACAAGGTATAAAAAATATAAATCAGAATATTGGGTGTTAATCGGAACCCTGTTTTAAAAGATTCTGATATGACTTGGCCTTTTGATTTGTTTTTCTTCGCGAAAATTCTATTTTGTCAGGAACCCACATCATCATCTTGGATCTTGCTGTAGGGGTCAGCGATCTCCGTGGCCTCAATTGCAATCTCCCAGTCAGCATCTGCCAGGAAGCGGTCAGACTTCAGCATGTTGAACGTCCGCTTCTGACCGTCATGGATCCGACGCACGGCACCAGCCATTGCCAGCCGCTTTGGGATGGAGATGTCACTCATTCCTAATAGTAATAGTAATAATAATAATAATGATAATAAGAATAACAATGATAATGATAATTATAATAATAGTAACAGTTATGTAAATGTTATTGTCTGACATACAATTGATTGCATCTCTTACCGTAACGGGGCAGAAATCAAGCAGAAAAGAAGATTATTACAAGCAAAATGATGGCTGAAAGTTATTAGATTAGAATATTGATGAGCTGTGTCAAACGTAGGAACACTGATATTAAATGGAAGCATATAATAAGAGTTTTCTTAATTTTATTTTTTTACTAAAAATCCAGTTGGATCATTCTCGCAAACAAACCTAGGATTCTGAGCACCATATATAATCCTTGACCAATGACCTTTGACCTTAAAATGTATCTAGTAATTTTCTCCAGGCATACCTAGGATTTTGAGTAGAGACTGAAGGGTGGTGGCGTTGATGATTAGGGTGAGGACCACGATTCCAGAAGTATGGAATAGGAACTTTCTCCCGATGACGTCATCATCCCCAGCGAGGTTCTCCACCACCAGGGCCAGGGCTAGACCCACGGCGCCCCGGAGACCGCCCCAGGTCATCACCACTGCATTGCGCCACGTCAGACCGTAACCGATGCGGGACAGGATCGGACTGAAGAGTCCGATCACCATACCCCTGCAAAAGGCAATCAATTATTTGATTTATTTTTATTTGATTTGAATCCATAAATTATCTTCCACAAATTCAACAAATTCAACAAATGAATTATATTGCCATTTCTTGTTAACCTCAAGACTACGGGAACCGGGTGTATTGTGTACCAGTTCTATGGTGATTTCAAAATATCAAAAGGAACGTGATAACTGGAAGGATTCTTTAAATCTTAATAACAGTAAATCAATCCAACATATGTGTAATCCAACAAGTCTAGGGCATGTTATAGAAATTTCAACAAGGCCAGTGGTGTAGCCTAGTGATCGGACTGATTGGGGAGGGGGGCACATTTTACCCTATAAAGTACTTGTAAGGAATGTGTGGGTGGTAGCAGGGGCGCACCTTTTGACTTTTCCAATTATGGTTATCTGCAAGCTTTTCACTACTGATCAAATCATAAATATCTAAAGGAATCAAGTTTCCAATTTGATTTTGACATTCTGTGCATTTATAGTTTACAGAATCTCAAGGAAAACAGGTTAATACCTATAATTTAGGATAATCCTTAAATTGGCAACTCAATGTGATATTTTCAAAACAGATTTTGGCAATCAAATTGGTAACTTTGTGGCTAACTCACTTCATATATGTCTAAAATTGTGATTACTAATTATTTTTCACCAAATTGTATGTCATCAAAAGGTCGAAAAAAAAAAGGAGTTGCCACTTTGTGGAGGAAAAACAGTGATCAATTTTGTCTTAAAATAGCTCTCGTCCTTGATGGGTTAATACCTGATGATGTTGATGGCTAAGTAGAGAGCCACCAGGTAGAACCAGTCTATGCCGTCCACACTGCTTAAAGCCTTCTGGGTGACGACCACTCCGACCATGATGAAGATCAGTGTGTTGGCCAGGTAGGCTAACATCTCCCAGAATCTATCAAGGATCAAAAGCGGAACATTTCGTGATATTACCTCCACCACCAGCTAATAATTAAAGTATAATGTTAGATGAAGATCAGTGTGTTGGCCAGGTAGGCTAACATCTCCCAGAATCAAACAAGGATCAAAAGTCATTGAAACATGGAACATTCCGTGATATTCCCTCCACCACCAGTTAACAAAGTATAATGTTAGATGAAGATCAGAGTGTTGGCAAGGTAGGCTAACATCTCCCAGAATCTAACAAGGATCAAAAGTCATTGAAACATGGAACATTCTGTGATATTCCCTCCACCACCAGTTAACAAAGTATAATGTTAGATGAAGATCAGTGTGTTGGCCAGGAAGGCTAACATCTCCCAGAATCTAATAAGAATGAAAAGGCATTTTAACTCCTACCATGGTTTTATAAGGATGAAAATACATTTAAACTCCAACCATGATTTTACAATGATAAAAAGACATTTAAATTCATTAAGGACAACATGCTCTCATTTCTGTTGTTGAATTGATTCTCTAACTTTTGACGGAGGTGAATATCAGTGTGTTGGCCAGGTAGGCTAACATCTCCCAGAATCTAACAAGGATCAAAATATATGTAATTAATAATCGAGGACAATATACCCTCATTTTTTTTGGTGCCAGGTAGGCTAGCTAATTCTCCCAGAACCTAACAAGGATCAAAAGTATATATAACTGTGTATTGCACATGGTACTTGTTTCAGTAACAGTCAGCTGTCATTTGTATGCCTGAATGAAGAACTTGCCAGTTTCGATACCTCGCAGCTTCATTGATTTAAATTTTATTACATTTGCCTTTATAATGGACAAGAGAGTCTTTTACTTTTAAGGATGAAAAGACATTTAAATTTATTGAGGACGATTACCCTCATTTTTGTTGTTGAGCCGACTCGACCCGATCCATTTGGTTTTAATCAGGATAGGGTCCGGCCCGGTCACTCCGAGCTATCCGACTGTCTCTCGACTGGCAAAATGTGTGTCACGAGGCACTGAATACTGATCCGATCCCAATCAAAACCAGTCGGATCGGGTCGAGTCAGCTTAGTCTGCAGAGGCTTTACACATACCCAGGGCGAAATTCCCATAGAACCAAGACCCATAGGAAACCCATAGAGACCCATAAATACCAATAGACCTAATGATTTCTAAGGGATCCTATGGGTTTTCAATAGGGAAAATGGGACATGGGTTTCTATGGGTCTCTATGGGTCCTTGTGGGTTTCTATGGGTTTTCATAGATGGATTTCCGTTGGTCCCTTAGACACCCATAGAAACCCATAAAAAACCCAAAGAGATTTTTCTATGGGTTTCTATAGGAAATTCGACTTGGGGAAACCATTAGGCCTTGGTGTCTCTATGGGACTTGGCTCTACGGGAATTTCGACCTGGAAACCCACCTGTGGAGGAAGACCTCCACCTCAGGACTGATAGACGTCTTCTCCGCATTCACGATGAGACCCAGGACGACCACCGCCAAGACGCCCGACACGCCCAGCCAGATGTCCCCGATGTAGTAGGTGAGGTACGTCGCCGCCAGCGTGATCGTGATCTCAACCAGGGCATCGTTGAAGATATGCGAGAGCCAAAAGACGGTGCATTTGGCGACGACAAAGCCGAAGACGGGTCCCGCGATGGCCACTTGCAAGAAGTAGAGAACGTTCTGCCCAACTGAATGATAAAACCAGCAAATATATATGCATGTATCATCTTTAATTCAAACATATAGGGAAACTGACCATAAATATGTGATTAAAAGTGAGCAAAGAAATATGGGATTCCAACAGGATTCGAACCCGATTGCCAGACCGGTGCTCTAACGACTGAGATTTAGAAAACCCTACAACGGCGTTTTTCCCTGAAACCCCTTAATTCATCTATATATCATCTTTATTAACTTCAAACAAATAACAAAATATGTAAAACAAAGAGACCCAGGTCTACAGGTCACAAATGTTAGTTATTACTACTATACATTAAAGCTACTTTTATACTTTCAGACAATTTGATTTGCCTAAAGGGTCTGTGTGACCAGTGGCTGTATGATGAAATAAAGACAAAGGCTTACAAATCCATGTACCAGCAAATATCTATGCATATCATCTTTATTAACTTCAAATGTATAACAAAAGATGTAAAACAAAGAGACCCAGGTCTATAGGTCACAAATGTTAGGTTAAGTTATTAATACTACATCAAAGCTCCATATGAACAATCAGACAATCTGATTTGCCTAATAAAAGGGTCTGTGTGACCAGTGGCTGTGTGATGAAAAAAAGACAAAGGCTTACAAATCCACATAAACATTGCAAAGCAAAACAAAATGTTAAATGGACTTAAAAGTATTGATTTCACTCAACGATTAGAAACATTTGATTCTGTGAAAATATTGCTTACCTGACTTAGCAAGGTGAGGAAAGAATACAATCTTCATGAAGACGTTGAAGATGACGATAGCGCAGCCATCGTTGAGAAGAGATTCTCCCTCAATGAGGGTTCCAAGCTGTTTGGAAGCCCCTTTATAAATGAAATCAAATGTACAATACATCATTAAAATGATCACAGCAAGTGAAGTTGCCAATTTGTAAAGTAAAGGCTGTTGCCATGTGAACAGGTTTGCTACAAAGAGTTGAAAATGACAGTAGCGCAGCCAACTTTGAGAACAAATTCTCCTGCTTAGATGCAATCTACCAAGATAATTACGATTTATTGGTTTAATCTTATAGCTTGTCATTTGTCAGTTCTGCATAAATAAAGGCACATGTTTCAGTACTTCTTTGTTATTGGATAACTGTGGATTTTGACCCTTTCAACTTCATATTACATTCAGTGGTGTAGCGTGGTCGGACTGATTGGGGGTGGGGGGGGGGGGC
>JAUELG010007898.1:0-12208 GCA_031471515.1 Dendraster excentricus | reverse complement strand
GGAGCATTTGTCGCGGAGCAATTGTCGCATTTTTCGGAGCAATTGTCGGCGGAGCAAATGTCGGCGGAGCATATGTCATGGAACCAATAAAACATGTAAAATGAGAATACCCTCATTATACCGTCATTGATGTAAAATTTGCTTTCAAAACATTTTTATTTATATATTGTTAATTATCATAAGAAAACTAGTTCTGCATCTCACAACACAGATGTTCATTTCATAACTCATTAACCATTTTTGTCTAAAAAGGGGACCTGGTTTGGGAGGGGTGGTAATTTATGCACACAATCACACATTCATCATTATTTTATTCCTCAATTCGTGTTAATGTTCATTATCAGGTGAAAATTAGTTCTCCAACTCAGTTTATATAACGATCAAGTTAATTTCACAGCTCATTAACCATGTTGGTAAAAGGACCTATTTTTGTCTTTAATTTCATATATTTTTTGTGTTGTTGTTGTTGTTGTTGTTCGTTTATTTGTTAGTTTGTGGAGTGGGGGGGGGGGGGGGCTGCTATCCAATACAATTTTTAATCGACGTTTGTAATTTAATTCAGGGTAATATGCTAATGTCACACTGATCATGATCATGATTATTAGAGGGGAATATGCAACAAAAGTGTGTTGACATGAACGTTGAAAGAAAACTATATCTCACAATCAGTCATGTTCAAATTGCGTTGCACATGAATGCTACTTGGCACAAAAATAAGATCATGAAGATGCTGGTAGTTTTAGATTTTTATCGGGGCCATAATATATATTAACATAAGGATAAACCTAGAGATGGTATGTCTCAATGTTGATGTCAAAGTGTAAGCAGTAAAACACATTTGCAATCAGAACCATTCACGATGTGTTATTGCCATGCGTTAGTGTAATTTTATGTTCATATTATGTTCTTGCTATTTTTAAACAACTAATTGATAAAACCTGTGAAATCTATGTACTTCACAGTATGTTGACGGTTTGTATTTTATCGCAGCAGATATGGGTGCGGGTAACGATGGGGGAAAAACCGACCGGACTGAAGTCCAATTCAAAGTACTTCACATAATTTAAAGAGAAATACTCGCGAATATAATGACATGGACAAATGCTAATTAATCATTTCAAATGTTCTACATTAAACAAAAAAA
Organism: Dendraster excentricus; assembly: GCA_031471515.1. Taxonomy (NCBI): domain Eukaryota; kingdom Metazoa; phylum Echinodermata; class Echinoidea; order Clypeasteroida; family Dendrasteridae; genus Dendraster; species Dendraster excentricus. The sequence goes on along the minus strand of JAUELG010007898.1, from coordinate 11,064 downwards.
TGTTTTAACTTTGTATAGCTTTATTGCTTATTGTTATAATGAATATCTTTTTTGTTAACCAGTCGAGTAGCTATAAACAGGGGGACGTAGAACGTACCATACCCACCCCCCTCCCGAACAAATACATAATGATAATTTTACAAAACAAAAATAACTTAAAGGACAAATTTCGAAACAAAAAATTTAGAAATAGTTTAGCGTATACCACTCCAATAATACACCTGCTCGACCCATATCAGTGGAACCAGCACTCTAATAATGATAAAAAACTTTAATTACAATGAGAAATTTCCAATTTCCTGTCATGTTTATTTGCGGTTTTATTTTGCAAATCGTTCCCATCCCGAATCTATTCGAACCAACAACCATATATACAGATATAGGCCTATGGTTATGCCATTTTGGAACGACAGGAATCGCCCAAAGAGTACAATTTCCTATGATGCATCCAATATCCTTCCAGGTATAAAGTCGCTGCCGCAAACTTTTTTTTAAAAGACGATTATGAATATCGATGAACATATTGCGAGAATTAACGTCATATCTTGACACATACAAATTGTTTCTTACAATATCAAGTAAAATACAAACATGTATGTAAGTTTTTATTCTTTTTAACTCCCCTTTAATTATGTTTTGATCAAACGTGAACTTTGATATTTTAATTAGATTTTCGGTCCATGGTACCTAAAGCTCAATGATTATTACCGCTTTGCGTCGGCTTTATCAAGTTTTATCGTCATTATTTTGGAGAATTGCGGATAAATTGTTAATCAAATACAGTATACGAGTAAACATGTACATGCAAAAATATTGAAAGAACAATTTCACCAGTGTTGATAACAAATGTTGTATTCATTGGCTTATCTTGGAGTTAAGTTTTTTTATATTTTAAAATGTATTTGTCTATCATTTTTCATTTATTTATTTATTAAAAGTAACTTATTACTACCTTTTTAAATAAGTCTATTCATTATTTATATTATTATTATTATTTTTTTTTTTTTGGGGGGGGGAGGAGAGTTATATGAGAGAGAGAGATAGAGGGGAAAGGTTCTCTACGGGTGATGTTCATTATTATTATATATGCCGCCTAGTATAAACAAAATAATTTAGATCGCTGTACGGGGATGGGGGGGGGGGGGGGGGTGGGCAGACTGCCCCACTTTAAGTGCGATTTACTCGCTTGATTTATCATAAGATTCGGATCGCTGGCAGACACGTAAACACGTCCCTGGACGAGTCGATTCAAAGTTGCATCTTTGTAATTATTTCCTCCTTCTCCAACGAATATTATACGAGTATTGAATTTGATATGAACTGTATGATATGCAGTACTGTCGGTATGTTGCTGCTGATATTACTCTACATTTATAAACAGGGGCTTAAAAAAGATTTTTTACATTTCGCTTTGTTTAATTCAGGATTGTATTTAACCATATCATTATGAAAAAAAATGAAACCTTTGAAGGAACTTTTGTTTGTGTTATATTATAAAGACACACACACATCCCTCGTCATTAAAGGTCATTAAAGGACATTAAAGCTCTAATAGAGTATTTGGAAACCCCAAAAGTGATGAAAGTCTTCTGCCAAATAAGCCATAGATGGATTGTTCTTAATACACGAATAGTCATTGGCCCGTAGAAGAAGTTGTTCGAACTGTTACAAACGAATGTTTGTTTTGATATATAAGTGGTAGAAAGGACTGTCACCGTGATTTAATTTCCGAATGTATTTTCTTTTATTTCGGCATGACTGGTAGCATACAGCCCGGAAAGCTCTTTATCTTCCTTTGCTAACAGAGCGGGTAAAGATAGTGGACTAGTGGGTCTTCTCTTCCAATACAAGAAGTAGTTTATCAAATGGCGGGCACTTGCTAGTCTTCCCGGCAATGTTGATTTATTATTCTATGTTTAATTTATACGAGTGTGTAGCTGCTGCGGCAAAGCGTCATAATTCATCGCAATCGTGTACTACATCGGATCCATACAATTGATTAGTGTGAAGCAACCTATATGTTACATAGAGAGACAAATCTCCGATTCATGTATCATATTATGTAAATGCAACATGAGGAGAGGAAACGTCTGAAACAAGGAGGCGGAAACGCGTCTGAAACAAGGAAGAGTGATCAAATTTCGGCCGGCCGATAGCTGAACGACTTACATGACTGTCTCGTCGGTCGAAGGATATTGTGTGGGTGTGTTGCCTGCATCGTGTGTCCTGTTCGATTCATAGTATTACCAAAGAGGTATTAGAAATACCTCATTGGTATTACGCGGTGGAAGATTCGATAATGTATTAAAGGGAGAGTAAAGTTGCTGTTTAGAGGGCGCTACAAATTTGTTTTGTTGGGTAAAAACAATCTGCGTAAAGAAATGGCAGAACAAAACAATAACATTATTTGAAAAAAAAACCACATTCTTTTTTTTTTTTTATTGAAATCCGTTTAGAACCGCCCGAGATGAATATTAATGAATAAAGTCAGACGAAAATGAGCGATTTTCACCAAAGTGGACGTTATTTCTGATAACACCTATGCGCTCCTGAATGTAATTATGCTGATGGAGTGTTTAACCTGATTCTTGTTATCTCTCTACATAACATTTATTTATTCATATCAAATTTATAATTTCTGAACAAATAAGGGGTTGAATCTTCCGTGTTTTAAACAATCGTAATCATTTTGATTTTGCAATGATAATTTATTACAACACGTTTTTGTCGATGATGAATGATGAATGATCACTATCGTAGTTTGTATATAATTTTCTCACATACATGGGTTATGATGATATATTATGTATGTTTTAATGTCCAGAAGTTGTGAATACTTGAAATGTATATCAAAGGGCATTCATGTACATTAGTACATATTTGTGATATGTCAAAACAACCTGGTTAAGTACAGGTTTTTTTTTCATGGACTTTAATATTCTTTTATTTAGGAATAAAAGATAAACCCGTAAAACAGTTGGCCGCATGTTATGCGAGGCAGTTCAACTACGCGATTTATAGATTGTATTCGTCTTAAATATTCTTTTTTTTTGCATTATACATGCTATAGTGATTTTATCGACGAATGTATTGTTCCTAAAAATATTCCGTATGATAAATAAGGCTCCGTTACTATATGTTCATATTAAATCCCAGGTTTTGCTTTATATTATCGTGTTAAACTCTATAGTGTCCCGGTTTTTATAGCTTTATTTTTACGCCGCGGCGTTTTATACATATTCAAAGCCACTATTGTGCAAGACATTGTTTGGAGACAAACACCAAAACACACAACAGGTCGTCCACTGGTTTATTCCAGTAGTTTGACCTGCTTCGAATTCGGAAAAACTTCATTGTAATTTTTTCCTTTTCGAATGTTTATTTTGCTTTGTAACTTTGTCTCCAAAGTCATAGTACACTGCTATGCTATTTGTCTTACAGTAAAACTGTGTATGTGCTATAATGAGAGTCAATTATTATAATGCCCATTTTTTTCGATCCTAGCAAAATCTTCTTCAGAGGCTGAAATAATATTGAAAAAACGCGTCCCGATCGAAAAATATTAATTCATAAGAATATTCAATAAACAATCTTTTAACTCGGTAGAATATCGATTTGTCATATGCAATTAATGTTCACATGTTCCTTTCTGTTCTTTAACTATTGGCCTATGATGCCTAAAACGAGAAAACGAGATTTTAATCTGTATCAAACACGTCCCAATAAAATAATATTAGTTAAAAATGTTCAATTCTTATGCGTACTGTATATCGATGAATCTGAAATGTCAATTTGTCATGCTAGTAATTATGTTGTATTTTCCAACTGTAATATAACCGTCATGAATATGCGTATATCCTGCTCGATACGTGAAATATATCCGGATATACTGTAAGTATTATGATGGTTTGTCTATAATGCGAGTAGATTAGATATCAATATGGCGTGACCTAAATCGCCCACACTGCGGAAAACCAGAACAAAATTACAGGGAAAAGAGAGACAATTAAAGAATATGTTTAGATGTAAACAAATCATTTTAATTTATGAAAGTAGTCGTGTAATATCAGATATAATACTTGCATTTTATATTTCACATAATTATTATTTAATGACATTAATATCACCGTGGACGTAGACTTTCAATACTAACATAATCCGCATTAAAGCGTAAATGAGAGGCTGATATACAAAACAAAAAATCATTTTATACGAGTATATTATAAACAGATCTCTCTTTTTGTCCCACTCTTTATTTGACGCATTCTAAAGTAGCACATCGTAAGATGAAAGTCATGTTGAAAATCTAGCAGAGAATAATGAATGGATAGCATGTGAACGCGCCTGTCCTGCCTGTGATCGAATATTATATTCGATATATCCAGTGAATCATATTTAAACATTCTATGAATGTCATGATATTGCTACATTTGCCATACTTCCGATTAATGAATACAAATCCAAAGTCATGTTTGCTAACTTATGGTATACAGCTTGAAATTTAACGATCCACATTTTTCTTCAATTAAATCATATTTTAATGTCTCAACTACAAGAGCAGCAATTTGAAGACCAAAAGTAAAGCTGGTTTTGTATAATAATAATAATAATAATAATAATAATAATAATAATAATAAATCATTTATAGAGCGCGGAAACTATATGTATATATTCTACCGCGCTTATTATTATTACCCATGGTCATCAGGTACATTTCAAACCCACACAATATTAGAAAGAGGGAAGCATGCGTCAAAGAACCAAGTCGAGCTAGACGCAAATAAGTTTGCTCGATTTAAACTAAAGTGCCATTTAAAGGGACCTAGTAACTTTGTTGACATAATGCAAAACGTGATGAGTGGTGGATGACAATTGTGTATTTTAGGGGATATTATAATTATGGGAACATAATGTGTGACAATTTCACGTAAAATGGATTTGACATGGCCGAGTATGATATTATGAACGAAAATGTAAAATGACATTCACTAACACATTGCACTGATTTTACACATATATAATTTGAACAGTTTGGTTGAGTATTAGAAATGCGGACTCTTCAATCGGTTATATATTTTGAACGAATGGGGAATTCGAAAAAAAAAACCCCTGTCACATTCAGACAATGTTACTAGATCCCTTTAAGTCACACAACCACCCCCCCCCCCCCCATGTGTATTCTCGCTCAATTTCCCGCTCTATTTGCTATGTGTATTTGAGGAGTCTTGGATTCCGTCTTCAGACTTTGATGTATACATCTAGAATGCTTTGCAGTTAAAAAAGATCCACTTGATTATGCCACGATCACTGAAAGGGGGACCACACACTATTATAATTTATTCGAGTCATATTGGAATCCCATTTTCTTTGCCCTCTTGTAATCACAATATATTTCTGGTCAGTTTCATCTGAAAAAGCTGTATCACTTCGGCGATCCCTCGCATATATCCCAAAGTTGATTTACATCAGTTGTTTATGTCCAGCTTCTGACCACTCGGGCAATGATGGGACGAGCATCTAGCACCGTTCTAGCACCCCCCCCCCCCGCCCTGAGAGCTTTGACCGGGAAAAAAAACTTGAAAATCATGCAAAATCAGCATTTTTTTGCATGCTGACAGGGAAAATTTCACGGTCAACAGGGAAAATCTGCCTCAAAACCACCTTCAACCGGGAAAATATGCCTCAAAACGGGAAAATTGCCCCACTGACAAGGCATCCCTGTTACTCCGCTGGCCATCACCCGCCCCTCCCCCAACCTCCAGAAGTGTGTTAGCCCCATATGCTCACGCATGCTATAGCATGCTATAGCATCACATTATTGATTGTTATTGACATAACGTTGCTCTCTGACAGCTTTTAACACGCAAGATTTACATTTTCTCTCCATTTTAAGGGCCTAGTATGTTCATGTGGTCATGTCGGTTAGATAACTTTCTCATTCTTGTGAGTCTTATTGGCCTGTAAAGAAAGAGGGGTCACTCAAATTGTTTTCTCTAAAATAGTTATCCATAAAAGAGACAAAGATTTATCATTGCCTTCCATTTTAAGGGCCTAGAATGTTCATGGATGGTCATGTTGGTCAGATAACTTTCTCAATGTGAGTCTTATTTGTCTGTAGACAGGGTGTCATTCAAGTCGTTGTTTTTTAAATTAACATTTATAATATATGCATAGATTTATCCGTGCCCTCCATTTTAAGGGCCTAGTATGTTCGCATGGTCATATTGGTTAGACATGGTTAGGTATTCATGAAATGGACATAGATTTATAGGTTGATGAAAGCTTTTTTTGTTATTCATGGGCCCATATCCACACGCACAGATACACTCAAACCCTCTCACAAAACGCATAACAAAGTATAACTTCATTGGTAGCATCATGGTGGTATAGGTCCGTGAAATTGTTACTGACTTAGGTGATGACTGCTAAAGAGATACACCATCTTTAAGTTTTAACCGAGAGAAGCGCAATAATTAGGACTCCGCTATATAAAGATCGAATTAGGATGGAAGGGGTGTTGATCGAGGTTGCAGTGATCACTAATTCGTCTATACCCCGGCTTCTTCGTGCGTGATTTATAGAGGGTCACAAGGCCTTTGGGGGGCTCCAACGATCCGTGTGGAATAACCACAAGATGTGTTGTGGTATCGTCCGAACTGTAGTTTGACGGGTAGAAGTCGTATCTGATGCTGTTAGACCAGAGCGCAGCGCGGTAACATGGTCGGACTCGATTGGGAGCAAACCTAATGTAATTCTTTATCTTCCAAAGGATATCATACAAACGTCGTGATCTTTTAGATTCCTTGTTGACCATGCATTGCGAGACAAACGAATATCACTATCGATATTGTTTCCGATATCGTGCATGTTTAGCTTTTTGACTGAAGTTCACTTTATAATCCTTTATGAAAAAACCGAGTTACAAAGGATATCTTACAAGTATTCATTTTTACAGAGTTCTTTGTGAAAATCCCCCAGTTGAATTGTAGGATTTGCTTATTTCTAAATTGGGACACTGTCTTTTACTTGGAAAAGCCCCGAAGGGGTGAACTTCACGCTATACAATTAATATGTATGCGACATTCTGTGACATTGGCTGTATATCACTGACTATAAGAGGCCCCATATGAGATTTACGCGTCTTTTCTCACCCGCACACAGACATTTTCTTACCCACGCATACTTATTTGTATTCTCCAACATTTACAGTTGCCATACCTGGTCAACAGAAATCAAAATTATGTGAGAAACTTTTTAGAAATTGCTAATGAAACATGTTTGAATTTAGCGATACATCAGTTGCGAAAATTCATTGTCATTTTTTTTTTGTATATAGTGTAATTATATTCATTAATTGATTGATAACAAATTAATAATTAACATTTCAATATTTAGACTCATATGTAAACAAAAAACACGTAATTCAAATGCAAATATAATACAGAGGTTTTCCATAATAATTACGCAATGTAAAATCATCAACCCGATAAACCAATAAAATAAGATTTCCAAAATCATTTACTTTAAAACATTTATCCTTTTTTAACATGGTGGCATGAATTCGAATCAACTTCCCTCTCGTTTTAAAGTCATGAACGATTTAAGTATTTATTGTGCGTGTGATCGCTTCCGTTTACCAATGAACAGAAGAATATTTAATTAGACATGAAATGATGCCTTTATACCTGTCTCAACATTTTTATATCTTGTTCACGTAGTATGCTTTAGTCATAACAAAACACCTTTCTCTTGTTCATTTTGTGTCTGCAGGTCTATCGAACGGTGCTAACCCCGACACCATGAGTCCGGAAGTTCCCAAGGGCCATGGGAAAGCTCATTCAAGCACTGACATCAACAGCATCTCCGCGAGCAGCACCAGCGTACGGGTTTCCCAGTCATCATCCACCGCTGATAGACCGCACGTCAACGCGAAGCAACTCCTCATGGAGCGGACACGTAAATCAGCCTTCAGGCCCGCGCAGAAGAACGGCGAAAACAATAACAATGTCGTTAACGATATCCTGAAGGCTCCGGATGGCCGGAAGCCCGTCAATGGCACCACGGACATCGACTCCGACAAGGAGTCCGTCTACCAGCAGTTCGACATCGTCGGGGATACTTCCAACGCCCGGTTCCCGTGGCAGCACGACGTGACGACGCAGTGCGACGGCGTCGTCCTCAGACTGGACAGCGGTGTCCAGACGGAGCACGCGGACCTGTGCGATCGATGCAGCGTTGACAAGGCAGCACCCAGATTAGAATCCACGCCGTCTCTCCTGCACCGAGTGTTGCGTGGATCGCCGAACAATATACGCAGGAAGGGGAAACTCGTGAAGCAGGCGAGTCTGGACTGTATGCTACCTAGTAGGGATTCCTTAGGAGGAGCCCTCACCCCACCGCGTCCCAGGAGCAAGAGCGCCCTCCCGACGTCTAACCCGCTGGCCGAGTCGGACCTCCTGGCGTCGGTAAACAACGAACTTTCCCACCATGTGGTCGGTGGGCTGACAAACTCAAAACTCTCCGCCACACCCCTGCAACTCCCGCTGACCACGTCGGACCATGAGAGATACAACGACCGGTCTTCCTACCCACCGTCGCCACTGTCTTCCCCGCCAAACTCACCTTACCTCCCGGTAAGATACAGATTTTGCTTCTTTTAATTTCATAGAATGTTACCCACTGGGAAGAGGGGAGTTGCTATATTTATTCTCACAGTTCATTAAAATTCAAAGCTTAGGTTAAAAAAACCCACACATTTACTTAGAGACTACAATGATAACATAATTTAGAATAACGACGTATTATTTCTAATATGAACCATTGGTAAATGTTTTGTATAAGAGTAAATATAATATAGAACACAATTTAATTGTGCTTTCTTATTTTCAAATAAAATCGAATTTAGAATCATTTGTCACACTACTAGTACTTGATCTCGCTAACCGAACGGGAATTGGTTGGACTTAAACAAACAAACAAAAAAACACATCATAATGGACTTAAACAGAAATTCCGTTCGACTTTAAATAATACGTTCCAGAGACTAAAAAGAAGAAAAAAGAAGAAGAAACAAAAATACGCTTCTAGAATTCTTAAAAACCTTGACGAAACAAAAACAAATCTTAGAATTGACGAGATCAGTTCCGTATACACCGAAAAGTATACAGAGTTGAAGGTAGTGGGAGCTGTGTTTTCTCTTAATAATGTTACTTGTTTATGGTGTGATATTTCACACATGTGAGGCTACGATGATGGTTATGTGACTGCTCTCTTAATTCAAGGATTTATTTTTATCTCCGAATGATTTGTTTTCTACCCAAGCCGGACTTTATTAAGTTATCCAAAACCAGACTTGAATTAGTGACAACATCTTTTAGATCCATGCTTTCACGTCTTCAGGTCCCAAGCGGACTTGATATGGTGAATTATATTCCTTTGGGTTTTAAATTAAGTCTTTTAAGTTAAGAGAGTGTAATTGATGACGCAGGTTGCAACCACTACGCTGTATAAATCAAACACATCCCCATCGTTAAAGGGATAGTGAACTATTGGTAGAGAGGACGCTGAAAAATACTGTTTTGCGATATATTGAAAACCCCAGGGTACTAGTATACAATTTTAATGACAGAATTAATTAATTATTTCATAAAAATGAAATGCAGAAATGGCTGGAATATCGGTTAGACCATTTGTAATTCTTGTGAGACCCCACAATTATTCGATGAATTTGAACCAACTGTTATTATTTTGTAAATGCTACCTCTCTTGATTATCTCTCTATTCAACCACTATTTCAACAAACATCACATGCACAATATTTCACTTAAAATGTAACAACCGATTAGAGCGCCCTGTTAAGTTTTACCGGCTCTTTTTTTAATGGTAGCAGGATTTTCACTTGGTCATTTGTAATGTTTGTACTCTTGTCAAGCATAGTGGAGTTATATTTATTATGTTGTTATGTACCGGTGCAGTGTTTGGTTATTTAAATTCAATTTGGCCTCAACTGTACTCTCTATACCAAAAATCAACTATCCCTTTAAAATTCAGTTTGACCACAACTGTACTCTATATACCAATATCGATATCAATGGTAACATGTTATATGATTTTTTGTAGGGCTTCTAGTCTTGCTGTACTATGTTTCGTGAACTCAAACTGTTATTTAGGAATCTTTGATGTAATATAATAACATAATAATTATAGTGATTCGTGAATTGCGTGTACTGTAATCTATGGTAGATGTAAAGTCATTGGCCATAATTTAATTCAAACCTTTCTTAGCGGCCACCTGTCTATATCAGCCAACCTGCCCATATAGTGACCACCAATAGTGTTTCCCCGCACACACAAACAACTACTCTGTTGTAATACCTGGCTATAAATGTCACCTGTAGAGGGCGATTTTCTTGTTTTCTTTGGATGGTTAACGTACACCGGTTCGACTGTATTCACTTTACACGATTAGATGTGAACTATTGATGCTGTTTGATGTCTTGGATTTTGAAACAAAAAGATGAAGAAAGATTTAGCAGTTTTCTTTGAAGGATTAAACATACAAATGACTGGCTTTTCAACAAGATTGGTACAGACTTAACCCTCAGTGAGAACAGGAATAATGAGAGGAAACTTTGTTCTTTTTTTTCTTTTTACAATCTATTAAAATTTAGCCATAATTTGGTCTTATTAAAGATTCTATTAACAATGTCGACTTAAAACTCAAATATCAAATGTCAATCAAAAACTAACTGTCGCATCGTATGTGGTTTACAAATCAATAAAACCATGGAACAGGTTTTTAAACAGCGGTTTAAATTACCATTGTTTTTGTTGTTTCACATCCTAGAAGCAAGACTTCGAGCGGAAGCTGAGCGGCGGAGGTCGTCCCAAGGTCGTGGTCAGCCACCATCGCGAAGACTCGGACTCGGCTTCGGGCGTCAACGCGAGCAGCTTACTAGGTGAATACACCATATCATCCTATAGTATAAGCAGGGGGTTGTATTGCCGAATGGGTTGTATTACCGGACATGCAAATTCCCATAGGAAAAACGTTCGAATTTTCAA
>JAUELG010007787.1:0-12210 GCA_031471515.1 Dendraster excentricus | reverse complement strand
CATTGTTGTTTGTTCATAAATGATATGTGTATTTTGCCATTTTATTTACAAACGAAACTATCATTATATGCAGATGAAACAGTTAATATATTTAATAATACAGTCGAATTATCTCAAGTGCAGAAAAACCTTCAAAAAGACTTTGATTTAGTTGTAACATGAATGGCAAATAATAATATGTTCATACATTCAGGAAAGACAAACAATATGGTTATTTGACCTAAAAGAAAATTACAAAAAGCAACATTTTAAATTATGTAAAAAGCTTTTAAATTACAATTCGTTCAAAAGATAAAAATGTCGGTGTTGATTCACATTTATTATCGAACGAACCTATTTTGTATGCATGAAGTAAACTCTCTCGTTCTATAGAAAGGTTTTCAGCGCATAAAATATTTATAAATAATAATACTGATATCGATCAATTTAATTTGCACGCAGATGTGTGTCAATAAGTGTAGGAACAATCCTGCCATGTTTTTTGCTCAACATTTGTGTTTAAAAGTTATTTGTGTTTAAAAAAAGTAAATGTAATTTCAAATCAAAAGGGGACTTACATTTTTGTTGAATTTATTCCATCAATACTTATAATTTAAACCCAGCTCAAACATAAGTTATTTCTTTATCAATTAACAGTTTTGTTTACGACAAGTTTATGAGCATAATAACTTGGCAGGATTGTCTCAATTCATTGATTTACGTTTGTGTGAAAATCAAATTAGTCCGTCGAGACATGCATGAGTGACCATACATCAACAATTTTATTGTTTAGGCTCGTGTGACTTTTGTAAACTGACATTTGTGACGACGCATATCAAATTGAACCACAAGTCGCTGGGCTTGAACCAAGAAAATGAGTTGAAAGTTCAAATTGTAAAACAATCAAGAAAATTACTTGTAGTATATTTGATTGAATGAAGTTTGCTTTACATTATCATGAAATCTTCTAAAAATTAGCGCTAAAACCTGACTCCGCCCCTAAACAACAAGGAAACTATTTTGATTGTTGATTCTAATTGGCATGTTTGTATATGCCTGTGCTGCATGCCAACACTACGTGGCCAAGCGTAGCATTCGCGGACTTTAAAAAGCTTACCGTTTCGATGCACTGATGCATAGCAGCATCATTTTTGGTATTATTATTTTCGTTAAAACTGTCATAAAATCACTTGTGGGCAGATACTGTTGTACTGATGTTGTTGTAATGATCTAGCGATCATCATCATCGTTAAAATAAAAAAGTTGGTATAATATATATGATCATTGGCTAATACTAGAGTAGATTTTTCAGATTGAGAGCTCATTATGTTTATTTTCTGATACAATAATCCAAATAACAAGGTTCAAGAGATGTTTGAAAACGAGTCCTTTTGATTTTGATTGAAATTTGGCAAATATAGTATATACTTTAACAAAGATGTTTTGCTATTGATATTTATTTCACAGATGATGGCGCTCCGCGAAATTATGATAATCAGTGCATCTCTCGTAGTCACTTTGATTATGAATGGTAACTATGACTATTTAATTACTGTTATTTTAAAATGGGGCATTACAGTATCACAACCTCGTCTATAGACAGCATAATACATTTGTGTTTTGAAAATTGCTACTACGTAAACATGGTACTCCGTAAAAAAAGATAAATAATATTATGCAGTTGTTAACTATGGGTGAAGTAAGAACAAAATAATTGTTAAACTCCCTAGGGATTTTAAATTAATTGCTATTGACGTAGAGTAAAAGGTCCAGACACGTAGTCGAGGCAGGTATTTTTCTTCACAAAAACATTATTTCCTGTGGGGAACATTGATTTTGAACATGATTTTCCTGAGAGCAAAGTTAACGACTTTTTTTACATGCTTGAAAACGTGCAAAGAAAAGTAGGTTTTGCCGGGAGACCTCTAAAACAATGGACCAATGCGCAAACCATCAAGCCACGAAAACTTTTGAAAGGCCGGCGTTTCCATGAAACCCTTTTCAATGCACAGAAAATCAGAAGCTATATTAACTTGGCCAATCCCATGGGGAACGCCCACCATTCAAAAGTCTTCGTGGATATATTGTTAGAACGCTAGTCTAATAATTTAGATGTTTCGAGTTCGATTCCCGGCGAAGCCTATTTTTCTTTGCACATCTTCAATAGTTTAAATATTTTAGTCAGTTTCCTCTATATATTTGAATTTAACTGTTTTCTCATTTGCAACAGTGGCATGTTACATGCAACAACATTGCATGGCAGCTCAAAACGATATGCTACTTTAAAAGACCACATAGTATCACATGACAAGATAATGCTATAAACATAATGTAATCCCACCCATTGTATACGTCTGATGTCAGGCAGTCTTGTTTATTGCTGTAGCAATATGCATTCACAAAATATTGGAATCAAGTTTAGCACAGCATGAAACAATGATCGTACACGAATGTATTGCCTTGAAAGCCCCAGAGGTCTCTTCATCAGGAGATCACGTGACATCATCCTGCTCTAAGGATGGCTACCGTCTCAACTACACCCTACCCATGCAGCCGTGCGGGAAGGTTGAAATCCGTAACCAAGCAGGGACCCGACTGGTGCAGACCATCCCGAAGCTGATACCTCGACCCCGCTTCATGGACCATGTGGACAGTGCTTGTGGGAGAGAAAGTCAAATCGGAATCCTTCAGGGTCAGCGTATCTGTAGAGTTCCAGGTACACGAATCAGGTTGATTATACATGTTATAGCTCAGCTACGTGGGGGGGGGGGGGGAGGGCTCATGGGGAACGTGTCTTCGTATACAATATGGACCATGTTGCTAAGACCCCTAAATTATCAATATTATAAATATCGCTGTTATTTTAAGAAGGGGATGCTCGCGGTCCAAGTCTTTCCTGTATCATGTGAGTGCCCTGGGGGTTCACAACAATTTACAAACACCCATAGTACTATGTGAATACTGGATTGGGCAACTTTTTCTTTAAAATATGTGCTCATTCAGCCATTAACTCATGACTATCTCTGATGTTCGCACATACTGAACATAACTACTGTGCTAATAGTGTGGTAAGATGCCAGCTTATTCAGTAGTACTTTGTGAAAGTATGGGCAAATGCTTATTAGCAAAAGTAACGTTTTGTGCTTTGTATAGAGTAGCAAGATGGACAAATATTAAGGGAAATGAAAATCGAAGTAGATAATATTTAAAAATGGGTTCTTTATCTATTCACATTTTAGACTGTAACATCAGCCCGTGTGTGAGTGGTTGGTGTGAAGAAACCATAACTGTTTACGTATGTCACTGCCCGCCTGGGATTACTGGACGCAACTGCAACGAAGGTTAGGATAAGCTAAATAGTCAAGTTTTGATCAGTGTGGAGCTTGTATTAATTCCTCAATAATGTTGTAGGAGGATTTTAAATACTCATACAAAAATCTTTGTATAAATGGGATGTTTTTTTTTCTCGAACAAACTATTTATTTATGGCCTAACTTAATTTGACGTGTTTGGAAAATAGACGAATAATAGCAATATAACGTTTACCTATAGAAGTGAATGATTGATGTAAACAAGAGCAAACAATACATCAGTCTAATGTAGTCATTACGAAGGTGGTGGGTGTGTTTAAGTTTCGTAAACTTGTCGATAATGGGGCAATTGAATTATGATTTCAAGCTGTAGTACACACAATTGCGTCTCTAAAACTTGGCTTAGGCTTTGCCAGATGTACATTATGATCACAATGTTTCAAATTGTGTGAATTATATTGGAGTTAAACTGTGAGAAGACATAAGATGCAGTCTCAACATTCTTCATACCGTGTCTGCGTTTGGACTCATTTGCATTCCAATAGGAAAATGTACCATATGTCTTGGACTTAAAACAGTGTAAATGCATTGTCAAATACCAATATTACAGCTTCTTTATTTTATAGATCAAACTACCACCAATTCATCGAGTGGATTGCCTGGCTCGACCCCGACATCGACATTAGCGTTTGCCTCCACGACCGACCCACCTCTGACGCCGACAACCACGCAGACGCCGACAACCACGGAAATATCATCATTGCAAGGGATACGTCCTATGGGTAAGACAACACAAGCGATTGATATTGTTTAACTATGTAGAATTGTCATGATTGTGAATGACACTATTTACAAAGGAGCAATAAAGAGAACGTACAAGTAGTTTATACGATTGTATATGTTTAAGAAATGATGCCATTTAACTGTTCAACGTAGGGATATAATTGAAACTCACTAAGATAAGCCAGCCCCCCCCCCCCGCTCCCACCCCAACATCTATTAATAATAAATTATAAAAAAACATCAACAAACAAATAATAGATAACACAACATTAATACATATTTAGATACATACAAAATAATATGTGTATATTACACAGAAAGACACTGGCATGTGCCTTCTTTCAACCATATTAAAGATTGTTAGTTTGAAGTTTTCTGAATGTCACATGGATGAAAGTGGTTTGTTGGAATTAAAGCGCGATTAGTCTCCTGTTCAAGACCTTTAATCATATTCTGATCTAAACCAAATCCCCCAAAATGCAAGTGTTGTTGCAGTTGACGATTCGTAGGTCATATGTGAATATGATGTCACAACACATCCGCGAATCAATGAAACATATTCGTTCTGTTAAATGTTCACAGCGTTCTTCAAGTTCGAGAGTGACGTCACAGACAGCTCCGGGTTCGCTTCTGACTCGGACGTGAGCGTCAGTGGGGCATTGGCGTACGATGAGGGAATATGTGGTCACGCGGCGGTCTTCGACGGTAATGCTAAGTTAACCGTGCAGTCGATTGCAGAATATGAATGGGGAATGAACTTCAGCCTGAGCGTTTGGTTCAAGCGCACTGGCTCATGGGCCACCATCCAATGCATTGTCAGCGATTATGGAAGCTGGAGGATATGTGTATCTGGACCAGAAGCTAGTGGAACAGTTACATTCGGTTTGTATGCCAATTATGGAGATATTCCTGCTTTGGAACAAGTTAGCTTGGACGGCGTCACTACAGACTGGAACCATGTGGTGATGACCTATGACGGCAAGCAGATGAATGATTATTTGAATGGACGCATAATGGTTCAAAATGTTTGCTGCAACCGTGTAATTGCCATCGACCAATCGCCCGTAACCATTGGGGCACTTAACGCTGGTACTCGCACCATCTATTTCTACGGTCTGATCGATGAAGTGCGTATCTACAATCACGCCCTGTCTGAGTCACAGGTCCGTGACTTATATACCATCTCCCGCTGCAATTGAAGACTTAATCATAATTCGTCATCGGGACAGTGATTCCCGCCCTCCCAAATCCCGAACGCACGGAACACCGTGAACAATGTTATGAACACATTGTGTTTCCACAAATTAAACCACAGGGTCGATACACCATGTGTTAGTTGTTAGAGTTAATAAATTAGAGTGAGTTTATAGTGTTAAAGGGATAGTTGAGTTCTGGTAAAGAGAGTACAGTTTTGGTCAAACTGATTTTTAGTAACCAAAACATGCACCAATAAATTATAAACTAATATTTAGAACGAGAGATAATCAACAACTATTAAAAGACTTCTTTGGAAAATTTTTGAAAAGAGGAGGCAACTTTTTGAAATTAGTTACGGTTGGTTAAAAATTAGCTAATATTTGTGGGGCCCCACATTTATTACACATGGTTACGTTTATGGATATTTCGGCCGTTTCTGAACCAATTTTGATCAAATAAAGTTGATTATGTCACTAAAATAGTATGCTTTTTCACATTTTACACTCACTTGTTCATTATCTCACAAAAAAATATTATGTGTAGCTCCCTCTCTACCATAACTCAACTATCCCTTTAATACGCATCACAATGTGAACGCACTTGGAACAACATAATTATTCTGTGCAATGTCTTAGAAACCTAATTAGAGCGTACTATTTTCCTCATCAGGCACGCTGCCAAGTTACATTGTAGCGACATGGCGTTCGTAGTGAGATCACAGTGCTCTCAAAATACGCGCACAGTGTATTCACAGTGTGAATTGGTTCTCAGCCAGTTTAAAACACTTCAGATTAACACTGTGATCCACATTGTGAAGCACAGTGGGTTCACAATGCATTTATACGTTCCTGAAGGAATGCTTCGTCTGAACTAGGCACATGCCTGACGGGCCGGGGACGTCTATCCCAGTCACCCCCCCCCCCCAGTCGGATTAGGGTTAATGAATAATATCCAAACGTTGTAATTATAAAGCAAACAAAAAGCTTTTGATTCATGTGCGGACTCGAAGCATTTACAAGTATTCAGACAATGTCAGCGGATCGAAGTCCGCATAAGCCTAATAATGGCGGCCTTCAGTGTTCGCATAAACAGTCTCGTAACCGAAATAGTTTTCACATATTTCTTCCCCCAAAAAATCTGAGTCGAAGTAATGTACCATAAAATAAACGGGCATATTGCGATGTATAACGTATTATAAACTCCCTTTTTTATTTCTTTTTTAGTTTCATTGCCCTTTAAATAACATATTATTTGTGTCTGTAAAAAAAAATGATAATAAATTTGGTTTTAGTGGAAATAATTACACGGTTCAAGAAGTAACTTACTTTGTGATAATTTGCAATTAAGCAATTGAATACGAGGAAAATGTTATAATACATGTATTTAGATTAGATTAGATGCCAGCGAAAATCATGAAATACGTTTAAGAAATGAAGAAGGTAATCGAGGCGTGCCTCTAATGTCATCTTACCCGTATATGCATGACATAGTCAATAAACTTGTTGCTTTTATTCTAAACAAACTAAAATATGACCAAGAACATTTCGTGTATCACATGGTTTGATTGAGTCAAGTGTTATTTTCAATTTTCGTATATGATCTTAACCCGTTGAGTACGAATTGATGTTGGTATAACACACATTCTCCATAGACTCAAGCCCGAAATATTTCGGGACCAGTCCTAAACAGGCTAAATGTTTTCTAAATTATTGCAGTTCATACTGTTCCAGATGAAACTAGTGGTTTTTTAATGTAAACAATACAACTTTAGAAACCTAGACAATCATAATCATGCTTTTTTTGTGTTAAAATGTACCAATAATTTGCATACACATGGACATTATTATTGCCACATTTATTTACATTGTATTTTTCTTTTGATGTTTAAGTGTATACATTTAACTAGTAACAAAGAAACATTTCACATTATATTACAAAGTATCAATTATAACAATTTTGGAGCTTTCATGGTATCGGATGGTATCGGATACAGGTACTAAATAGAGACGTGTACACAAATTGCATATTGTGTGACGGACGAGCGATGAGCGACGTATAAACTTAGTTATACAGGACTAACGGTGTTAAATTATGTACCAAAAATATGCGAGAAACTTGAGACAAAATAGTCGTGAAGTTTGAAAAAAAAAATGATATACGGTTTAGATGCAAAGGGGCAAATCCCCCCCCCCCTCCCCAGTGGGATTAGTGTTAATGAATAGTTACTATGAATTGTAAATACATATAATGAAAACCTGCAATGTTTTACGGTCATACGGGGTAGTTTAAAGTTAGATAAAGAGGGCGCTGCATTTTTTTTCTTGTGAGATAATGAAATTTTAACCATTCAAATATGAACAGAATGTTCGTAGTATCAATAAATAATTTGATAAAAAACGGTTTATAAATAAGTGCATTCGTAGAAAAGTGGGTTTGCTATTTATATTGAGATATTTTGTGCCTCGATATAGTATTGTGCTCTTGTATGAATTGTTTATACAGCCCAACATACTATATGGCATCGAGGTATGGGGAAGCAGCTATAAATCTCGCTTGAATTTTATGTATTTAGCTCAGAAGATGGCTGTGCGAGCTATCACATTTTAATTACTGAGAACATCCTCAGGACCACTGTTTAAAAATTGGATGTTTTTTGTTTGCATTAACTAGCAGTTTCAACATTTGTATAAGACTTGTATAATAGAAAATTGTCTCACACATTATTCGATTATTGTAAGATTGTACACTATACTTATGAAACAAGAGGAAAAGAAAATGCGATGCTTCCCTTGCCACTTTGTAAGACAACACAAGGAACATTCAGTATTTCTTTTGTTGGACCAAAACTTTGGAATAGCTTACCTCAGAAGATTAGAGAACACAAAACAAGACATTCATTTCGTACTGCCCTCACAATTTATTTGACGAGCAAATAATTATAGTATATGTTTGTAGTTAGTAATTGTTTGTATTTGTTATGTGTATAGTGATTTTTTTTTAAGAATTAGTATAATGCTTATACTTGTTACATTAATGACGAGATGCATATTCTTAATAGTGTACAGAGAAAACCAATCTCGACTGCACCTGTACTAACTTTTGGTTTTCTTTTTAGCAACAAATGTATGTTTAGTATAAATGTGTTTCATTTAAGCATTAATTAAGCTTTTACAGTAATTAATTGTTTTTTTAATTTTGTACAGTTTGTTTAATAATTTGCATATTGTATTTTATGATGTAAATGTACATACATTTTGTTGTTAATAAACTTCAAACTTCATAAACGATTAAAAACGATTAAAACACTTAATTGTCTGGAATGTGCGATTTCATTCCAGCATGGTAAACGTCCTTTGATGAAATAAGTGTGTTTTATTGTTTAAATATTACGCATGTCAAATATTCATATAGTTGATGTTCTATTTGTTATTGCATACCCTTAATGCGTTGTTCAGACGAGAATTATATTTAGCTTACATTAAAGTGATTTATGTAGAGTGTCTAACTACACGAATATTACTTGTTCTTGTCTATTCTCATCTGTCAGGCCGCAAAGCTAAAGGTAAGATAAGAAAATAGGAATTATTCCCATTATTTGTTTAACCCGTTGAGGACGAATTGATTTTGGTTTAACACGCATTCTCCATAGACTCTAGCCCGAAATATTTTTGGACCAGTCCTCAACGGGTTAATAGGAATAATTCCTATTTTTTTATCTTACCTTCAAATCTATCATAAATTTGTTTGAAATGTTTATTCAGTATGAAGATAAAATGATAACGAATTCAAAGGCGTTATTCAACTCTTTGGTATAGCGAACACTTACGCGGGTGCGGAGATGGTCGAACGGACGTTTATAACTGCGACAAATCTACCGAAGAACATTAATATTTAGTGATAAAAGATGTAATCAACATTCGATTTGTTCATAAGGTTAGCAAATAATGTTTTATTTCAATCATTCACAGAACCTACAATAGTATTTTACAATAATATGTGTAAAGGATTGCTGTGTCAAATGACATTTTGTGCACCTCCTTGCACTTTACGACGATCAATTTCAAACATTGAATGTTATCATTCTGGAATTATTACAAAAGCCAATGAAATGCTTGCATCGTGCATGGGCGTTTGCTTTTATCATCATGTGCTAAATGTTTGCGAAATTGAATGTTTATCAAGAATATCACTTATACTGGACATACTGATTGTTTTCTAAACTACTCTCATGACAAAGTGTGTTGTTTAGCCAATGTTGTTGAAGTTGCTTCTATGCCAGAAGTCGTTTCAACCGTGTCTGTTGTAAAGCTCAGATACTTTCATAATTTCGTGTTGTAAAGTTCTAGAGAAATGTCTAAATAATAGATTACTATCGTGAAAGGGGCTTTTATTCGGGTTTATGGAACAAAGTTACACGGTTCAAGCAGTAACTACCTTAATGATAACTTGAAATAAAATAATTGAATACAAAAACAATATATTTGGTTTGTTTTTACATGAACAAAATAATTTGCTAGCATAGATCATGAAATACTTTTAAAGAAATTATATAAAGAAAGTATTCGAGACGTGCCTCTTATGTCATATCATGAAATCAATATAGGTTTTTTGATCATTTATTCTGAACATCTAAAATATGACTAGTTTTCGGTGCTGTACTACATGGTTCCCATTTTGGTCAAGTTTTATTTTCACTTTTCGTATATGATCATAAATGTTTTGTAACTTATTGCAGTTCATAATGTTTCCTGATTGTTTTAAATAATACTGCTTTAGAATTATTAGCAAACTTTAAATAATTAAATACCAAATAAATTTCATATTTGGTTGTCAATCAGAAAACTCGTTTTTATGATTTTTGGTAATTGAAGTATTTGACTAAATGATCTATAATCAATGATAATGACATATACAGAGTAAAATCAATAACATCTATTAGTGTCACTATTGATGACGGTTAAAAATTGAAGAAACATGTTATCATGCTATCAATATTGTTATAATGAATATAATGAATACTTTTTATCAGAACATTGAATAATTGTGGTGCATATTATCGATACTACCATATTTGAATGAGTGTTCTGTAAATTGGGGGACGGTTCATGCAATCACTACTTGTAGATACTTATAAGAGTTTTAATAATCAATACACAAATTTGTTATTTGTATCTCATACCTGAACTATGTGTTAAATGTAACATAATATATATTGTGATATTGTAACAATATTGTGTTGGAATGTATATATACTTACACCATACTAAAATGACACCTGCTAGTGTTAATGCACTTTTTAATGCATATATTGATGTTTACTGATATAATACAAGGTTAAAGTTTGATTATCGCTTAACCCATCAAGGACGAGAGCTATTTTAAGGCCAAATTGATCATTGTTTTCCTCTACAAACTGGCAACTCATAAATTTTGTTGGCCGTTAAATAATATAAACATACGTGGAAAGTATTCAGTAATGAACATTTAAGACAAATATGAATTGACTTTGCCGCAAAGTTGCCAATTTTAATGTCAAAAGCTGTTTTTAAAATTTCACAATGTGTTGCCAATTTAAGGATTTTTCTAAATTATAGTGATTTACGATATAATAAAAATCCTTAAAAAATCACTAGAGCAGGTAGAGTAACAGAATAGGGCTCTAAAAATAAAATAATTTATGCTCTTCATTCCTGTACACATCACATTTCCAGTCTTCTTCTTGCTTTGGGGTAGGACTACCATCCCACAAAAATACTAAGCCGTTTCACATTTTCTAAAACAATTACTTTTTACACTTGACGTATGATAGGATACTCTTTGCCAGCTAAATTAAAAAAAGCTAGAACCCTTCATATATTCAAGCTGATATTGAAATAATATCTATTAAGTCTCTATGTAGAGTTTTAGATTTGCAGTTATGTTTTTTGTTATTCACTTGGTAACGTTTATAGGTTCGGCTTGCTTTTAGAAATCGATTTGATGAGTTATTGTAAAGACTTTGTTTGATTCCTCCATTTTGTCAGTGGAAAACGGGACCAAAACAACGTCAAAACATTTCCGATATCTGCTGAATAAGTTGATTTTTTAATCGGGATTAGTCGACAATTCGATGAAGTTTCGTTTCAGATATTTGGGGGCTTTTTGGGGCATCATTTTCTTTTGGGCATATTAAAATTTGTTCAGCGAATACCATATCGTTACTTTGTTTGCTAATTTTAAGAAGATGATAACGATATTCCAAATTAGTTTCACATGGCTTTATCGGCAATCATTTTGATATTGCCCGCTCTTATTTTGCGGTAATAAAATCGTTGTTTGAAATGTTTTTTGCAACACATTCTCGAAGCGTATTATCGTAACTTCGTTTGCTAATTTCAAGAAAATGATAGAAAATGATTAGTTTGACATCGATTTATCGGCAAATCAATTTGATATTGCTTGCTCTTATTTTGCGATGATAAACATGTTTCAAATGTATTTTGCGTCAAATGCTCGAAGCACATTATCGTAACTTTGTTCGCTAATTACAAGAAAATGATAACGATATTCCAAATTAGTTTGACATCGCTTCATCGGCAATCATTTTGATATTGCCCACTCTATATTTTGCGAAGAAAACGATACGTGCGTGGACATAAATGCCGTGATTTTACCGTTTACGTTATCAAAGTGAAGCGGAAACGTTACGAATATTAGTCCATAAAAATTATCATCGTAAGTATGCTGATTTAATAAGTCCGACAGACGATAAATGGGTTGAAATAAATGCCAAAATATACCGATTGCGTTCTCAAAACACGCGAACTATATAGAGTCGATAAAATTATCATCGTAAGTATTATTTAATCAGTCCGATTATTCGAATATTAGTCAAACAAAAACACGTCGTAATTCTGAAATTTAATAATTCAAACAGACGATAAATAAGTGCCGTGATTTC
>JAUELG010007786.1:0-18807 GCA_031471515.1 Dendraster excentricus | reverse complement strand
ATTTCTATGAATTAATCAGAAGTGATAATGCCGTACCATTTTCTTCTGTCCGGATAACTCGTACATCCATGATCATCCCGAAGGTTCGATGTTCCCAAGGAACCTTCAGAATAACGATCTGTAACCTTTTGTACATTAATCTAAGGTCCAACAGGCACAGTGCAATATAACTGAAATTGCACACCCAAGCTCATGGGAGCGTTCTCGAAATGATGGAAATAATACGTTATGAAATTGATCGATGAAGTATTATCTTAACCCGAAGACTGCATAATACAACTCACGTATAGTCATATTCTCTATTGAAATACGCGCCTAACTAATAATTAACTCCCTCCCTTGTAGATTTCGATATCAACATATCGTGTACACTACCCAATGGGGTTCCCCGTAGGCGAGTGGTTAATGCTAGCTACACGAGGCGTTCCAAAGGGGTTAACCTTTACACGCGTTCTAACAGACACGGTACATCGAATTATTGAATGTATCTGCTTGTTTATAAGCTAGATACGGATCAGGTCTGAATAAAATGACTTTTCGGTATAAGTGGCAATCATAACTTCATAACGTTCTATGTTTCTTTGAGGTCGACATCAGCATGGTAAGTGGAGTCACTATTTTAATCTCTATTCATTTGTTATTTGAACACAATTAAGTTAAGTGATGATAATCTCGTATAACGGTTTTAAGTATTTAGAAATGAAACCATTTTTGATTATCTTAACTTCATACTTATTCACCTCATTATTGAAATAATGTCAACAGAAACAAAAAGATGGAATGATTTATTATTCTATTCATTTATACAAAATCCTAAAGCAAGAGTCTGCACATCATCTCTAATTTTGTTTTTGTTACTTGCCCATAATTAAGATATTTATTTATCATTAGTGTTTATCATTTATTACGAGATTGCAGAACATTTGACTTTTATCATAATTCTGCACTTGTATTAAACACCACTCTTCCGTCGGTATATTCTAAATGGTTTGATTTTTCATTTCCAAATACAATTAAAATGAAATATTATAATAATGTTCAGTTATTATGTCAATACATTAATTTTCTTTTACAGGATCAAATATCATTTATCTGTCTTCTGATCAACGTTGCGGTCATCCTGTCAGGTAATTACATTATATGAATTATTATGATTATGAAAGTGAACACCTAAGTATTTCGGATTGATACAACTATGATTGTACCGTGGTTGATTGATGCAAAGTACCTTCCTGTTACAACATGTCATGACTTACAGGGGAAGTTTAGTTTTGGTATAGAGGGCGCTGCACTTCACAATTTTTTTGTGAGGTAATGGAAAACTGAGTGTGGAATTCCAGAGAACATGCAATTTTAATGGCAGAATAAACTTTATTTGGTCGAAATCGAACCAGAAATGGCTGAAATATCAATAAATGTATTTAATCTTATAATTATTTGGGGCCCAAATAATTAGATATTTTTTTCAAAAAATAAAAAAAAGGCTTGCACTTTTCAAAAATGTTCAAAACTTTTTTAAAATTATTTATTGATGATTATTCGATAATAATTATTTTAATCAAACATCACATGCATAACTTTGTATGGAAAATGGTTGAAACTGATGCCTTTTTAGAAGCGGCCTCTGGTGTTCAAAATGGCTTGTTTTGAATGATAACATGATTTTTACTCAGTCATTTGGTAATTGTGTATACTTTTCGAGCATGGTGCAGTTATTGCTCTTAGTTTATAAGGTTGCTGTCCAGGTCTGGTTACTAAAATTCAGCCTTACCAAAACTAAACTACTCCTTTTAAGGTTAAGAAAACGTACTTGGCGCAAATAGTTTGATTTCTGTTAAAATCATGTAAATTAATGATGGCTATTCAGTTTGTTAGTTTGCTTTATTTATTTTAACACAGCAATAACAACTCAGCCGTCAGGCTGTTTTTCAGCAAGTCCGTATAATAGTTACTTACGTACATACTTGACCAGCATTTATATAGCCACGTCTATTTAGTCAGACCATTACGAGGCGCGATATTCATTCTCTCCAGGAGAAACAATAAAGCGGTGCTGGTACACAAGTTATTGATATGACTTCATTAACACACTACAAGATTACTAAAACACAAGTTATTGATATGATGAATTATAGAAGTACTGCGTTACAATTATAATAACTTCATTACTAAAACACTACAACATATGATGAATTAAATCGATCTGTCTTGAGTCTACAAGAAAATATATATGCTGTGGGTGGGTTTCGTGTATGAAGATGCAGCAAGTTCAATAGTGTGGGTGCTGTATATGAATATGATCTGTCTCCATATGAAGTTATTACCAGACATGTCTTTTTTTCGACAAAGCTGAACTTTGCACATACGTGTATACTTAAACAAAATAATGCTACTTATACTAGTTTTAATCAAAAGTAGCCTGAAGTGAAAACGTGAGGGAACTGACAATGTCCCCACTACCATACTCCCTTGTGCTATTTTCGTTCGATTGTGGTGATACATTTCCTAACATCTTCCAAACACTATGATGTAATATTTAAATGGATCGGCCAATTCTCACTGCCATGGTAACCATTACCAGCATAGCATGTTTGTCATTTGTTTTCTTTTTTTCTTTTAGTAAACAAGCGACTGTTTTCTGGCCAAATGTCTTGAGAATCATGAACTGCAAACAATTTCCAATAGTGTTTGTATTGTGCTCTTTGGAGAAAATGGCGCACAACAATGACAGTTATCTGAAATAGATCACTCCAATGACATTTTAGATCAAACTTTGCTTAGGAGCATATGACGTGTCACCCTGTGAACGGCAAAATAGACTTGGCTTGATATAGGGTTAACATTCAATAAGTTGTAAAAACTCATGGTTTTATATCACTGACCAAGATGTTTGAACGCGTTATACTGTATTATATACGCGGACTACAAACCTGCTCGATATCCCCAACGCATTTTACTAGTAATTATTTTCATATTTGTACCTTATTTTGATTTCTTTTACCTGTTTACTATAAACGATATGTAGCTATAGCTTATGTCTCATGTTAATTCGCTGTGATCGTTATAACGTTTTACTATCCGCAGGAACCTGTCTCGACGTGGTATCTGGGACCAGCCCTATCGTATGCACAGATAGCGGACACGGACGCAGACGATGCACAATCCCAGGTTTGCATATGACATTTGCTTTCGATTTAGAATAGAGTGGTTAACTGTGACGACAAAGTGGGACGTTAACAATCCCTTTTTTAGAATTGTCAAATTTGAAGTTCATTTTCCAAAAAGAACATAATAAATAATGTCCAAGTAGCGAAAATCGATTGCATATGTTAAGTGTTGGTTAAGATATGCACATCCAAATTAATTTGATTGGCAATGTGTACTCAGTAGATAACATACAAGTGGTCTGGTTCTCACAGTTGTAAATCATAGCACTTAAACACGGATTGCCCATTGAAGTCAAATTTATTCAGACGGGCATATCTCAGTCAATACTTAACGAATTAACATGATTTTCGGAAATAATGCATTGTGTGTCATGTTCCTTCAGAAAAGGAAGTTAACAGTAAAAATAACAGACGTAGATGTTATGACGGCATAGCTTCTGTATTCTCTCCCCTACGCTACAAATATCAACACTACCTTTGTATTGATAATGATTAACTATCAATGATAATGTCAGCAAATCTACTAAAACACACTCGTCTAAGAGTTATGAAAAATAATACAAATAGGTTGTACGGTAGTTATTAATGATAATATGTGTATTTCAAAATGATTTCAACACCAATCGTGTGCAAGTTAGTATTCGAAAGGGGTTGAAACCAAAGCGTGTTTTTTTTTTTTTTTTTAGATAGCGATATTTTGTGTTCGGATTAAAAAACAACAACAACAACAACAACATTTGCTGGCTTTTTACTTTGTCGTTTGTAGTAGTATGTATGCCTTTCGATCAGGGTTGAGTTATTGAGTAAAGAAGTCATGATGTCATGAAAACTTTTTATATGAACTCTATTTTCCGTTAAAGCATTGATACACATATCCAAATACCGAAATTCAATTGAATATGTTATATATTTACTGAAATTTGCCCATCTAAACGAATTTTGCTGCATTGAGTAATTAGTGTTATAGTGCACTGGTTCGTAATTGTAGAAACAAGTGCGCTAACACTTATTATAATACTGGCTATGTTTGTAATGACCCAACATTCATTCGAATGGGCATATCTCAGCCAATGCGTAACATATATGCAATTAATTTGTTCGGTTTTGGGTATTACATGTTATGCTTTTTTTGAGAATGAAGCTGTCATCGACGGATACGCGAGTCTTAATCATTTTTATGACAGGTATTTTCGGATAATCATAGTTTTTAAATGCTTCCTATATCGTTAACCCAAATATAAGGCGATCTGCAACTTTGTGACAGTCAGTATAAGGTTCTGTAAAGTAGGCCTTTTATATTTTGACAATGTTATGTTATTATAATAGACCCCTTTAATTAATAATACCAATATCATAGTGTATGACCATGTTATAATTTTACAGTATGACCGTGTCTCCCCATGTCCATACATATATGTATGATTGGAAAACCGTGATAATAACGAATAAGTCAAGAAGCATGGCATCCGAAGTGATAAACATGTTGTTAAGAAACATTTTTAAAAATTATTTTGCAGTCCGTTTGATTTACTCGACTTTTCTATAACTAGAACTGTTCTACCATTAATCAAAATTTTATATTGCATTTGGTACTCGGGACATTAATATTATGACTTCCAACGAGGTGAGCGTGATTTTGTTATGTTTTTATGCCACCCCGAATGATATCCTATTAATTTTATAAATGTTATAATTAATGCTATCTTAGTAACATTGTCCAGATCCTCAAAATCAAATTGAATTATGTCGGTTTTCCCATATCTTGCTTTGCGCATATATCTATAAAAAGATAATCATGGGACATGTCAGACAAGTATTCAGATATTATCCATAGTATCTTTGAAACCCTGTACAAAGTCAGTGCAATACAGTAGTGAGCACCATTTGCATTTTCCCTCATATCTGAGCCAAAAAAACATCAACCTAAACCTAACGTTTTTACACATTATACTTTGTTCGCATAGCAGATATTAACTCCAGTACATATTTGATTCATTACTTATCACGTTTTGCACTTGTCGACAAAGTTACTAGATCCCTTTAAGCAAATGTGCATCTGAAAGCGGAATTATATCTGGGGACTATAAATGTAAGACAATCAATTTATTCCGATAAGATAATAGTTTTTTTTAATGTAGCATACCTTTTCTCGACTGGCTACCTCTAGCCGGAAGACCAGTTTATAAATAACATGTAAAGAATGATCATGTTTATCTATTTGTGTCAAGGTGCGTATAATATATCGACTACTATCTAAATGTATCCTTCATTGAAGTGCATTTATTGAATATTGTGCTATTTTGATAAAACCTTGACGTGTAGTCATTCGATCGATTTTGTATCTATGACTCCTGTTGTCTGCAGCTAATTTGGTGAGAGAACAAACCCGAAGCGCTGAATCATGAACTAGTGGCGGACCGTAACAAAAAACAACAAATCGCACATTTTTTCCCCCGCTTCGTGGCTCATGGGATGGGGCAATGGCGTAATGAGCAGAAACGTTTTGGGGGCTCAACCAATTCCGCATCACATGAACCGCGAAGCTGCGAAAAAAAAATTACGTTTTTTTTTCTTTTTTTTCAATCACTACATTTTGAAAAAAAAAAAAAATAAAACAGGATTCGAATTTATTTGGGTGGGCTGGAGCCCCCCCCACTCCAAGCCCCCACCAGTACAACCAAGCCTCCACCAAGCCCCCACCGTTGGGGGGGGGGGGGCAAGCAACTGTGCTGGAAAGAGCGCACTCGTCCACAAAAAAGCGCGGTTAAAACACAAGGTTGACAACTATGTTGAACTGAAGCAATTTCACTGAGTACATTTCACACTGTGATCTCTCACCGTGATCACACTGTGATTATACAATGTGAAATTGACTGCTCGTGCATTTAGTTTATACAGCGGTGTTTTCACACTGTATATCTTACAGTGTGCTCACATTATGAGTTGGCTTTTACACAATGTAAAACTGTGGTTCAGACAGTGCAGTCACACAGTGTTCGTATAATGAATAAAATGTGTTTTTTGCCTGTGATACGCACAAGATTTACTTCGCATATAATCGAAACCATTTGGTCAAACACAAATTTCAGTCAGTAAATCTATAGTTTTTTTAAATTTTTTTATTAAAAGCATGTTGACCCTAAATGCGAATGTGTGATTCCAAAACTATTATGTATTAGCCTAATGAATTAGTCATATATAGCAGTCACGGGTTACTCATGAATATTCATATCTATAATTAAGCTTTGGTTAGGTTTTGAGACATATTATTAGAATAATACAAATGCAATTAAGTTTCAATAATTATACAATATACATATTTTTCCAAAAAGAATAACATAATTACAATTAAAAAAATCAATTGGTCATCAATTATCGTATTAGTATAAGTGTATGTTTTTCACCTTGTTTCCTCATTAAACATCCCAGATGCTATGAAGACGAGCAATGGCATCTGGTGCGAAAATGGCAATTCACCGAAACCGTGTGGAGTTGGTAAGTATATTTCATTAATTACATTATATTATATTTGTTATAATCATGATTTTACAAGACGAGGGAAATATACTACATGAATCATCTCAATTGTTTGACGATTAATTCATGCATGACAAGCTTGCTTATATGAGCTTTAATGTTTAAACAAATTATTATATTAAAACATAAACGGATCATTTCGCAGTAATGTACAAGATGGGCATGATATGAAACATGTTAAAGAAAAACAGGTGCTTATTATTTTATCTGGAGACATTTTGTTATACAAATACATTCGGTCTTCATTCTTCGTTTTACCCAGCCACAACAGAACAGCCAAATACGCCAGAAATGACCACCACAACTGCAGCAGCACCAACCACTACTCCTACGACTGCCCCGACAACTTTGCCGCCATCAACCACCGTGGAAGCAACAACGCTGGAAGACATGACGACAGCTGTACCCCCACCGACTACACCACCACCCACGACACCACCACCAACGACACCACCACCACCAACAACATCACCTACGACAACCCCACCTACAACAACACCACCCACAACCGCACCGCCACCAACAGCCGCCGCTCCCCCGCTACCACCCAGTTCGGTAGTGATGCTCGTGAAGGATGGTCCCGGATCGAACGACCTGTACACCGCAGACTTTGGGGTGTACGATTTCGTCCAGGGTCCGGTTCCGTCGGGCTTTAAAATGGTGGACGTCGTGTGCGTTCCCGAGGAAGGCAGGGTTTACTTCGCCAATGACCAGGACGACTTTGTCTACAAGATGTACCCCAATGGTTCCGGCGTTGTTCCCGTCAACGAACAACCGGAATCAGCGGATTATCCTGAGTATAGAAGTGAGTTATCGTGGTTGTACTGAACGTGTGTTTCTCTTTTTATTCAGAGTAATTCTATGCAATTGAAATTAACCATTATTATCTCCATCAAAATTTAATTTCATGGGATATTTAGGTGTTGGAAAAGAAGGCTTTTTAAAGAGTTAACTTGTACTGTCAAGATATGGGAAAATTTAAGTGTATTTGGGGGAAAAAATTGTGATTTGAGAGATATAACAAACCTTCTTTGATAAAAACTGGTTCACGAAAAAGCTAAAATTACAATGAAATATAATTGCACAGTTAGTTACCAGTTTAAATGAAATATTTATTTTTGAAAATAAACACAAATAACGTATATTTGTTTTCATTATTGAGTTGTTAATGATCTCTCTATGAATTTTATCTTTATTATTTTATCTTTACATTTTTGTGCTAAGCATCACATCCACAATTATTTTGTATAGTTATATAAAGCGTTTGGTCACTATACAGTTCAGCCTTACAAAATCTGTAGTGCCTTTTTTTTTAACAGAGATCACATTACGTGAGCTTTGCCAGTTGACATACTACTCCATTTTAAAATAGTACACGTGGTATACCATCCCTATATCGAAGCATGATGTAAATGAACGTTTGAAATATGTTTTGCAGATATTCGGGATCTAGCCTTCGCTCAAGAGGCCCAGAAGGTATTTGTGGCCTACCACGATGACAGTGTGATCACCTTTTTCAACCTTTCCCATCCTCTGCTGGAGACGGTCATCGTGAATGTCCTACCAGAGAAACCAACCGCTGTGGTCGTAGATGAGACAACGGGGTAAGAAGGACAGAAAAAATGGCATAATGGCATAAAACAAAAACAAATCATGGTGATAAAAACTCACCTGAGAATATATTATTATTTGCTTTTGTATAAATGGTCATTACAAACTGATTTTCCATTAATATTAAAAGGTCTACAAGTTCCTATGTTCAGTTTTATCAGTTATGTATGCCGTCCTAAATTAATTGATCGGCCATTTGTATTTACACATAGCAATAATTATATTATCACCTGATGTTAATACAAATGTAAACAATAAAAACAACTACAGCAAAAATCATAGTGGGTCTTCAGAAAGCCTAATCAATGCAATGAATGCCGAGCGTCTAGCAAAAATTAAAGGTAGGGTTGAGTATCGGTATACCCCGAAGTGACCCCCGAAATTGTTTGCGAGATAATGAAAAACTGACTGTGAAATTCGAAAGAACATACGATTGTAATGACAAAATCAACTTTATTTGATCAAAATCGGTTCAGAAATGGCTAACATATCCATACATATAGTTTGTTCAAAAGGGTTAGTCACATGCCATCACTTTGCGATATTTTTAGAATCTTTAGAAAACAAAACTGTGAAAATCTGAATAGGTTTTGAAAAATCGTGGATGACATTTCTATTGAATCAAAACATGAAATGCAACATTTTGTATGAATAAAGGTTGTTTGAAATTCTTTAAACTTTTGGAGCATGGTGAAGTTGAAACTATTACTTTGTTCCGTAATGGTGCATGTTTTGGTTATTAAAGTTAAGTTCAACCAATACACAACTCTCCCTTTAAGTACTTTGTTCACACTGTGGTCTACACTGAAATACAGTTCCTTCAAAATATTGTTGCAAACTGTGCTATTTCACGTAGTCCCAGGGCCTCTGTTTAATAACTACCATACTCGGTACCTGGTCATCATGTATGTGCATTTTCATAATATAACTGGAGACTTTTACAAAGATTTAAAGGTTGAACTTAACACTAAGTTGAACCAACATTTGTAGAGAGCAGTTTACAGCCTTGGAATTAATAACATTCAAAAGCAAAATACAATAATTGTTTACTTTACATAGAATGCTGCATCATAAAAAACGTTTTTTCTGGATAACAAAAACTTATAATGATTTAATCAACGTTGTAAGCCTTTGAAGGAAGACTTGTATCAAATATTGCTCAAGAAACTAGTGGTTTTCATTTTTGTTTTGTTCATCGTAGAATAGTTGTGAACCACCCCCTGTCTTATAATCATTTAACTTTTCTGTTTTTCCATTTTTGTAGCCTCATTTACATCGCAAGGAAGTATGGAATCGATAAAGCGTACATGAATGGAACCGAAGTGACCGAAATTTACAGCACGACGGAGAACGGCATGCCGGGGATGGACATCGATACTTCAAGTAAGCACTCGGTACAAGAATGTTGGATTAGGCTATGGTCACAACCCTTAAAAGTAACCTGCTCGGCTTTTCAGGGATTCCCGCTGGGTTACCGACAGGCTGAGACATCATCGGGTTGCGAGTTCGAAATCGGTGTAAACAATGTGGCGGATCTACGGGGGTCGGGGAGGGGGCGGGGTGATAGAGGGTTTAAGCCATATATGTTTCTAAACTATTCACTGGTTAGTAATAACCACTTATAAATTCAGTGCAATGAGTAGATGAATATAACGGTGCATTCTTGCTCCATTTATCTCTGTTTGCAGTTATGTCAGCAAAGTAACAAAGGCAAACCAAGTAAATAAATTCCAAACACCGGGGTACTGGTACTATCTTACTATATTAAAGGTTGCATTATATATTGTATGCTTTAAATCTCAAACTTCTGTGTCACGTATCGTGATGAAACAATCGCTTCAAAACCACCATACGGTAATTTCGTTGCTGTTCTAGGCCCAGTTGCAGAACAAGATACAATCAATTCGAACAATCGAACGGGCTAACATATTAACATTGTACTAAATTCGTACTAGTACGATCCATGGTTTAACAAATTATTTTCAAACTTTTCTCTTCTGTAGGCCAGCTCCTCTTTGGGTCCGACAGTGCAGCTGCTGAAGTGTTCTACATCGAGCTGTCGACCGGCGCTGTCACCTTGCTCGTAACTACCGGATATTCGCCATACAGTGTCGTATTCCTCAACGGACTGGTTTACTTCGGCGACAAGAGCAACAGCGATGGCGCCATCATTGAGGTGGGCGACTACGACACCGGCACGCCGACGTTCACCGTGCACTCCGATTCCGACGTCAATGACCCCCAAAAGTTCTGTTTCATTTGAGGAAATATCCTTTAGAATGCTTGCTATAAAGTGGTCTGTGACTGTATGTTAAGGTACATTTGTTTTACTATTGCGCCAGTACTGAAGCCATGACGTCATTAAAACGTTTTATCAGACTTTTACAATTTGGACTTTTCCGAAAGAGCGTAATAAATAATGTCCAAGTACACAAAATCAAATAGGAATATTGGCTGGGATATGCCCATCTGAATGAATTGTACTTTAATAGGTAATCTGTGTCAAAGTGCACTGGTTCCTAATTGTTGGACCCTGTGCACTTTAACACTGCTTTCCCAACCCCCCCCCCCCCCCCCACAAAAAAAAAAAACCTAGGGCATGTTTTAGCCTATCATCAACAAGTACCGTCCCTTAGGAAGAGGTTTGCGGCTATGCACCTCTATCTACTTCTGTCCCAAACAATTGTTCGAAGTTTCAAACATTATCATAACTGACTCCTTCCCATTTCTGGATATCATCAAACCTAGTGGTTCGTTGTCTACCTATTTCTCGTTTACCTTTTACCATTCCTATACGAAACCTATTTCTTAGATTTTTGGTATTTGGACATTTCAATTTGTTTTCCTCAAAATATTTCAATAAAAATACATTTTCATAAACTATTTCATGAATAGATTCGCATAATTAGATTCTGATAATTGGGCTGAATTTGTATACATACATGCATTTTTTTTTTATCCAAGGACTTTTTGCACCAAGTAAAACAATTGTACCAAAAAATGCAGTCAACGCTCATGCTTGGCTCTTAACGATCCTAATAACAAACCACTGGCGTAGCATGGCAGGGCTGGTTGTTTTTGTTAAAAAAAAAATATATATATATAAAACATATATTTTGTCCTTATGTCTGTATCGTTCATAAATTCGGGCAACACCAACACCAACTTTATATTGTCAACGGTCATATTAACATTATGCATGGAATTATGATGTTATACAATCAAACGCTCCAATCAAATTTTTTTCGAACATAATGTCTTGCATGCTTTATGCCAGCTTATTATCAATATCATAACATAAGTGCAGCTGATCAATTTGATGAAAATAAATTACATCGTATGGCTTGGACTTTCTTATGAGAAGTATAATCTTTAACCGCAAACGATATTCGTGATCCGTACACAGTATTATTATGTCATGATTGTTTCCCACAATATGGCGTTAATATTAATCCCGACAAATATGTCTTTCCCAAAACATCACAATATCAGGCTTAACGGGGTTTTACGATACGCCAGTATGAAGATATAAAACAAGACTCAAATACGCGTTGTTAATATTATATATGAATTGAATATTATTTCATAGTACATATTTCGATCTCACTATCTTTTAATCATGTTTATTATTTTACAACATTCGTATGTAAGAAACATTACATGTCTTGCTTAATTTGTATATAGCACCACCACTTTTACGCTCATATTGCAGTACTGCCTGATCACAAAGGTAAATTGTAACCTACATTATATATCATAGTATACAATAATTATTCCTCATAACGAAATGAATAAGAACTAGGAAGGGAATATTGCGCATTAGATAAAATCAGCAAAAGAGAAAGACATAAAAATTGGATCCGAGAGGATGAGAGTTTTTATTTACTTTTATAGTGTAATTGTTGAAAGAGCGTTTAATGTCAATAACATAATCAAATTATTTGATGAAAATCGGTTAAAAGACTGGTGAAATATCCAAAAACATTTCAATGTGTTATTATTTTAAGTTCCTACAATACTTTTCAACCAGCTGTTCAAAATAATCTTACCCTTTTTGAAGATTTGCGAAATGTATTGGAGAGTTGTGGATGATCTCTTACTATATACACCGCATGCACAATCTTGTATAAAAAGTGGTTACAACTTATATTTCTATTTTATACAGAGCGCCTCCTGTTGAATAATAACGGGCTATTTCCTTCATCACATAATTGTAATATATTTCGAGCATGGTGGAGTTATGATTATTTGTATTTATATATAGTTTGACCAAATTGTACTCTCTATATTATCGTGTAGACGAATTTGACTGCATGATATATATATTTATACAATAGTATGTCGATAGTAAGTTGCATATAAGCATGTACGTTTGTCAAGTTAGCAAGCAACGTTATAACAGGACGCACTTTATACATGTAAAGAACATTATATATATATCAATAGTTTATTAATGAAATCGAGGTTTATTAACAAGGATACAAAGTTCACTATTCTGAACATTACTTAAACTAATTTGCCACGAATGATATAGTAAGTCATTGACGTGTTACAGTATACTAGTTGATAACGTAAACACAATATTACTGCACAACTTTTGATGCAATATGTTAAATATAACCTGTTCAGATCATCGTCATAATTATAATACTGTATAAAAGGAAAGACAAACTATCCACGGCTACATTAGTACTGGTAAGAATATAAATATATACATGTGATTCTTCAACACAATCAGACAGAAAGTCGGGAAACATAATGTATCGATTCTTACTTGACCTTACCGTAAAAGACATAACTATAACAAATTGTAATTAATCTTTCGAATTCGAACTTATAACAACTTTTGAAAATGAGCGCCGAAGATACTAAAAAATGGCTGATAGTAGGCTTGTTAAGACCCCAAAATATGGGTGTTCACTGCAATTTGGGAAAAAATCTATTTATAATTTCAACATATTCCTTTGATGAGAAGAAGAAAATTAATCCAAAGAGACACTTTGTACCTTTGCAATTTAGGCCTAATTTCCATAATTTATGCAAATTTATTCATGGGCCCAGAAATAACGGAACGGGGGAACTTCCCAAAATAAAGCCACGAAATGACTGGGTCCATCAGATAGTGTGTCTTTTCAAATGAAAATTGATACCAAGAACATTAATTTATGTCATGTAGTTTTGTTTTAGATAGCTGTGAGTGACACAATGTCAGGGTTCACTCTTATTCAATTTTGACATACCTATTAGCTAAAGATTGACCCAAACAGCTCGTCATAGAAGTGCGAAGAACAATGATGCGGGCACCTTTGTTAATGTGCAATCGACCGAATTCGACAACGAGCCGCTTTGGGTCATTCTTTAGCCAATAGGTCAGTTAAAATTTAAAAAAAAATGAACCCTGACATGGTGTCACTCACAGCGCTGTAAAACAAAAACTACATGACCAAAATGCGTGTTCTTGGTATCAATTTTGATTTGAAAACATCCGATGGACCCAGACATTTCATTGCTTAATTTTGGGAAGTGCCTCCGTTCTGTTATTTCTGGGCCCATGAATACATTTGCATACATTATGGAAATTAGACCTAATTTGCATAGATATAGAGTATCTCTTTGGATAAATGTTCTTCTTTTGATCCAAGGATTATGTTCGCTCGAATATGTCAATAAAAACACCATTGGCATAGATATCCCATTCCCATCAATACATTTGCCTAAATTATGGAAATTAGACCTTGTTTGCATAAACAGGATGTCTCTTTGAATGATTTGAATTTTCTTCATTTTATCCAAAGAATGTGCTGAAGTTACTAAAAGAATTGTACCCCAAATCGCAGTGGCGGACCTCTTAACAAGCCTACTATGATGCAGTTTTTAACTAAACGGAACAACGTGCGACAACGTGCAAAACATATACGGTATATGTGCTGTATATAAGTCTATGTGTGTAGCGTAAGAATAATTATGGGTCTAATTATGTACCATTATTTGTAACGAATAATGCAGATTGTTTTGTCATCCATGTAGGCTTTGCATTCATAATTGGTTTCAATTTTCTTGGTTGTTTGAAATCACCCTTTTCAATGTTCATCATGTGGAAGTGTAGTTTAACTGTTTAATAATTATTAAATATTTTGAATATTTGAAGTCTGTGTGATATCTTAAAAAAAGGTATAACTGTCAAATTGTGTAATATGTACATTACTGTTTAAGTAAGTTCAGGAGAAATGTGAGTGATGTACTGAGAAAAGTATAGGTAGCGGAGAGAAAATTTAGAGTGTCAAAGTGTGATGTCATCATAAATCACCTCTTTTAGAATTTTCAAATTAGATGTTTATTTTCCAAAAGAACGTCAAAAGTAATGTCCAAAAACCGAAAATCAATTAAATATTTGCAGTATTGGCCGAGATATGTCCAGCCGAATGAATATTTACTTTAGTGGGCAGTCAGTGCTATAATATATTGCTTTTGTTATGAATCAAAGCATTTTTACACGCATTGCCTATTAGATAATAAAATATTTTGGTGGGCATATCTCAGCTAAAATTTGACATAGTCATTTAATTTTCGATATTATGAATTAATTTACATACTGTTTGGAAGAGTTAAGTTTCATATTTGAACATTCTAAAATAAAAAGATGCTATGACGTCATGACTCATGTATTATGTGTGTGGCTGAAGAGGATACGAGCCATAGGGCTGCATTACCCCCCTCCCCCCCCCCACAACGATGAATCGTGCTTGCTGACGGGATGTCGTTTGCGATCAGTTTTTGCTCATGTTTAGTGTCGTGTTTTGCGGGTTGTGTTTGAGATGTAACTGACTCGCGTCGCGGCTGGGTCGTATGTGAGGTTGTGTTTTTATTGAGTTCGTGGTGATGCCATGTATCTAATTATTATATATCACAGGTAATTGCAGCATCCTTTTCTTCCATCACAATGTTTGTCCGTCGATATTTGAACAGTGTTAAATCGAACAAAAGCTACAACAACATGTGAGAATAAAGCGTATGCGACATAAATCTTAAAACAAGTAAAATTTAAAATCCATAGATTTGTCACCCACAGCAATCTTCCTTATCATCGCAATACTTTTCCTTGAACAACTGAACGATGTCCATCGGGAGAAACACGAGTGCAAGTTCGCAGCCGGCTGATCGGAGTTGCTCCTTTACCTGCATATAATATAACAATAATGATTGTGATTCATATAGCACCTAATATGACTGATAAACATCTCTAAGCGCTTTACATTATTATTACAACCAATAAAACAAAGATATATTATATGTTATTAGAAATTATTGTTAATTTCATACAAGTATAATCACGCATTATTTACACTCCATATACCATTATTATTAATTACCGCTAAATTAATTTGCTAACGATGTGATAAACATTGTAAGTATGTGCACATTTGTGGAGATACGCATATATCAAGAAGTATAAAACTTCATCAACATAACCATTTAAATTGGTTGCACAACCAAAGGCATTTGTCAACCACACCATGGGCGTCGATACTTACTTAATACATATTCATCAGGGGGGGGGTGGATGAATGCATCATCCCCCCTGATGAATGGTTATCAAGTACGGATCGACGCCCATGAAACACACATTATATAAAATTAGAAAGAATTGCGAAACACACACTACCATTTGTGGCGTTGATTCAAGGCAAACCGGAGACTGGTTGATTTCTACGAGACCCCAATTTACTTGGGTACCTCCGTTAACGACACCACACGCTCTTGGCTGAGAAGGGTGCCCACTCTTCGCGATCAGTCCAGTGTTCTGTATCTTGGTTATCTGCATATGCAAATCAGATCATTTGGGTCAACTTTAATACATCCAAATGTAAGATTATGAATTATTTATCATGTGGTAAACTGTAACATAAACTGTTCTCGTACTCATAAATAATAATAATAATAGCTGATATTTATATAGCGCATTGCATAACTATCAAAACTATACGAGCAAAACACACGAGCAATCGTATTAACATTAAATTCATAAGCAAATTAAGTTCATTAACATTGTAGATGTAATACACAACTTAGGCACATACCTAACTTAGTAATAATAAATGGTAATGACATATATATAATTATAATAGTGATATAATAATTGTACTAAAATAACAATAATAGTGATTATAATAATCATAATCCTAATTATGATAATATTAATGATATTTCTCCTACTAATGCTAATAATAATAATATTTCTAGTTTCCATTTTTATTGTGCTTAATGCACAATTTCTAAGCTCATGCAGTGTGATATATGAGCTCTAGTAATATGGTATTAACCTTGTTTTTAGTATTGATGGCAATCAGTCTAGATAGACGATGGCGGCATCATGTATAAATAGGTATTACACACGATCATTACAACTGGTTATAGTATTTGAACTGGCCCCTGTACAGGTGTTAACAATTTTGTTTTGTATCCAACAATAAAAATAGTCTATGTTTTTAAAACAATAGTTGAAATATTTTGTTCACCTACCTCAATGCCTTGAGCATTATTTTCAAATTGGAGGCCAAGCGAAGCGATAATTCCATTGGCGGTCATAGTCACGTGACTAAGCGTGCCGTGTGGAACACGCTTCACGAGTAGGCGAACCTATAAGCGTAAAATCAATAAAACTAAGACATTTCAAATTTTACTTTTTAGAGTTACCTTACATAGAGTTAACAAATAAGTCGAAACCACGACAATGCCCCATATTCATAATTAATTAGCGTAGGTACCAATATTGACACTGTGCGATACCGATTGGTTTAACATTTGGTAAGTTAGCTGAAGCTTA
Source organism: Dendraster excentricus (assembly GCA_031471515.1). Taxonomy (NCBI): domain Eukaryota; kingdom Metazoa; phylum Echinodermata; class Echinoidea; order Clypeasteroida; family Dendrasteridae; genus Dendraster; species Dendraster excentricus. The sequence goes on along the minus strand of JAUELG010007786.1, from coordinate 1,668 downwards.
AAGGAGTAGTTAAGTTTGGTGGAGAGGGTGCTGCACAGTTTTTGTGAGGTAATCAAAAACTGAGTGACGAATTTGGTAGAACATGCAATTTTAATTGCAGAATAAAGTTTATTTGGACAAATCGGCCCAGAAACGGCTGAAATATCAATACATCTATTTGATCGGAGAAAAGGATGCTTGCACTTTTTTCAAACATTGTCAAAATCATGTTTTAAAAAGTTGTGTAGAATATCTCTTTCATCATTTCAATAAAATGTCACATGCATAATTTTGTATGATAATGCTTAAAACCAATGTCGCTTTTAGAAAAGGGCCTTTTTTGTTTACATGGCTCTTTTATAACGATATCGGGTTTTTACTTTGTCATTTGTAATTTTGGTATACATTTTCGAGCATTTTGGAGTTCTAACAGTTAGTTTATAATGTTGCAGTCCAGGTTTGGTTACTTTAGTTCACCCTTACCAAAACTCTACTTCACCTTTAATTTAATAAAAAGCCTCATTTAGTTCTTCCCCCCCCCCACCTCACATTTGCCAATATCTGAACTGATGGCAATTCGTCGCTAGCATCACGAACTGTCCTCTCCGCGCATTTCCAAGCGAAAGTCAGTTTTGCAGAAAACGCGTTTAAAAAATAGGACTTGTGGAAAAGGTAATTGTCAGACTTTATAATAAATTATATACACAATAAATAGGACTACTTGATACCTTAAGTCTTAAAGTTGCATGCAGTATGTTTAGATTTTCCTGAGTTAGAGTATTTTTGCGACAATGAGTTTGTAAACATGGTGTAAACAGAGAGGACGGTTTGTAAAAAAGATAAAATGCGCGATCACGCTACGCGATTTTACCACGAACCGTCCGCTCTGACTGCGGACGGTACGTGAAAGCAAAACACGTTTTAAAGATAGGACTTTTTGAAACGATAAATGTTAAACTTTAGAAAAGATTATATTAAAAATCAATGGAACTACTTGATAGCTCCGGTCTTAAAGTTTCATACAGTATGTTTAGATTTTCTTGAGATGAAGTATTTTTGCGACAATGAGCGTGTAAACAGAGAGGACGGTTTGTGAAAAAGATGAAATGCGCGATCACGCTACGCATATTCACGCTCTGAAATTTTTACAGGAGGAAGGTAACCATACGTACATGCAAAATATGCAAAAAAATGAATAATTAAAAAAATGTCAAATTTTGTAGAGAGGACGGTTCGTGGTAAGAGCGACGAATTGTAATACATAATTAACATTTGTTGGTATTGTCGTAGTTGCTGGTGATGTTTATGAGAGACTTTGTCTTAGTGGTGGTATTGTTACTGTTGTTTTACTGTCAAGATAACAAGATTAAAATCGCCTTAATCTACTTTTCAAATGTTTCTCCGAGGTTTTACACATGCCTAGCATAACTTGATTTTTAATTTTGATTGTGTAGTTTACCATCAGATTTCTATTTCTAGATAGCAATTAAGCGTAATCATAATTATTTAAAATGTATGGACATAGTTAACTATGTTTCTGCCCGGAAATTAGATTTGGCGCATTTGGAACTAAGTTCGTTAAAGGGGTAGTTTAGTTCTGGTAAGGCTGAAATTAAGTAACCAAACCTGGACAATAACCTTAAAAACTAATAGTAATAACTCCACCATGCTCGAAAAGTATACAAACTT
>JAUELG010007564.1:0-12212 GCA_031471515.1 Dendraster excentricus | reverse complement strand
TGCAAAAGGTACTACATCCACAAAAATATAAAAATGATTAATTCATAAAAAATAAATGTATGGACCTGGATTTTTTTCAAGAGTGGTTTTAGTGTTGAATCATTTAGCAGTACAATGTGGGAAAATATCATTCCCATCTGACATTGCAAACTATGATAATCAGAAAATCAGATTTTTCTCAAAACTTGAAATTATGGATGTAGTACCTTTTGCAACCGAACTCTTCATTTGTGAGATAGTAGATTAGCGGGTTCCAGCAGCTGTTGACAAGAAGTGTTGCATTTGCTAGGTTTTGGAACCATTCCGGTAGCCTTAAAACTCCAATGTTGTTGAAAGAGTTCATAAATAAAGGGAACCAAGCAATCCAGTAAGCTCCGACGATCACCAGTACTGTCTTCAGGCCTTTGAAGCTACCGGGGAGTCTTCTCTTTGGTTCCTGAACGATTTCAGGGTTGTCCGGGTCACCAGGATCTCGGGGTCCGTTTCGCGGGAGATCTTGGCGGACCATAGCGCGCTCTCCTCTTCGCAAGTGGCGCGACTGCCTTACAGATATGTACAATATATGCGATCCCGTGAATACCTGAACAATGAACCCAATGGTCATTGGTATGAGGTAAGTTCCAACTAAAGGTGTCCCTGCTTCCGTGAAGTTGTTGTTAATCCATTCCGACATCAGCTTCATGGGATGAGAGATGACAAAGCACATCACAAAGAGAACGACTTGGGAGACAATTATCCTCTTTCGCGTAACCCACATCGGGTAGTGCAGGGGTCTCACGATCATCAAGTAACGACAGATACTGATTGTCAAGACAACGCCAATTGTTTGATTAAAAAATGGCATCCCGCAATACCACAAGAAAGGTATGCCTACTGTGTCCACGTCTGCTGTCGCATATAGTACGAATGTTGTCAGAGTTATGACTGAACTGAGCATGTCCTCGACTGCCAAAAGTCTGTAGAGGATCAAGTCAATCTCGTGGAAGATTTCGCTTCTCATTAGGACAACGAGAGTGAACGAATTCGACACAATGGACAAGAGAACAAAGGCGAGAGCAGTGTAGATAAAGGGTAAGAAGTTTGATGATTCCATCTGGACTTCCGTGGTGTTACAATCCATTGTTGCTTTTGTTGCTATTTCAGTTATCAACTTCAAGTCAACTTCATATGAAACAGTAATTGACAACGTAAGTAAATATGAACAGCCTGTACTAGGAATACTATGTGGAGATTCTTATCTCATATTGAAACAATTCTCTTACTGCAGAGTTCAAGAAGATACATAATTAAATCCGTGTCATGAAGTCGTTCGAGAATTGTCTTGCAAGCTCGCGTGACTACGCCAAATACATGAAATGTTCTAAAATGTTACCCGGGATAATCGTACAATGTCCAGTCGTATAGCGCAGATTTATTATCACCTATACAATCCATTAAGTAATCATGTATATCAAAGATGTAATTAAACGGCGCATGAGCGGCGTACGCTTCACTAATGCTTCGCTCTCAATGACAACTGGTACTCATGCAGGGGCGTACGTGGCACGGATGGATGGAAATGCCGTGGAGCGGACCATATGCCCTTAAATGCACCTCCCCAAAATAGAGAGTTAGTCATCAATATCTACTTTACATCAGAGAGTAAATCCCATTTCGTTACGTGACCTACAATGTTGGCAATGGGTTTCAACTAGGCCACTACCCCCCCCCTATTCTCCCTCTATCTACCTGCTAAGACCCCGCCAGCACTGCCTTTAGCAGCATACCACGCCAGTGGTGAAAGAGGGTTAAGAGGGGAAGGCGGGGCCTATATAGCAGAAACTGATTAAACCATTGTAGAGGATGGTAACGAACCCTTTGAAGATTTCCTGGCATTAAACATGTTTTTGTTTGTTTGCCATATGTTCTGACATTTAGCAACAAAGATGCCAATTCTAAACCGTAAGTTACTGTAAGTTAAGATTGATTGTAAGAAAGAAAATGTCTCTTCTTTAGATTTTTTTTTTTTTTACAAATGATTTTATACAGTTATACTCCGGGTTAGAGTTACCCGTACAGACGTTTTACTGTGTGATGTGCGTTTCACACAGTGAAAGTCCACACCGTGAACATTTCACGGTATATGGTAGAAACTCCATTCAAAGAGACTCTCCGTATCTATGCAAATTAGTCATTATTTCCATAATACATGGCTATCACTCGTTGGTTAGCTTCTGTGACGTGATATTTCATGATGAAATATTAACTACCATTTTAATTTTAGAGGGAAGCAGCACAGCAAGCTAACTAGATTGTTACTCATCATATGTTTTTTGTTTTGGTCATATAATGGTGCTTTTTGATAACATTCATTGCATGCACGCGTCACTAGTTATAAATCAGTCCTACTTTACTAAAATGTCTTTCCCTAACAATACCAACTAGCAAATCATCAGATTTCCGAGTGAACAAATTCAGACCATGCATTTCCCATCTATTCAATTTTGTGTGTGTGCATTATTTGTGGTCGCCTGGCAATCTTCTTCTGCTATACATGTGCACTGAAAATGTATTTATTTATTTATTTATTTATTCATTTATTCAAATATATTTATACAGAATAGCCTGATCAGCCTGTTTTTCGTCAGGGTCCTAATATAAAATCATGACATATAAATAATACAATAATATATTATACATATGACAGACATAATAAACATAAAAATATGTACACATAGGGTAGGACCAGCAGATTCACTTTTCAAAAAATTATGAAAAACTTATGTTAAAACTTGAGTTGATTCCGAAATAATTAGCCTTGAATTCATAACACTTTACAGAGTGGCCTCTCCAAAAAACAGAACGAGGCACTTCCCAAAACAAAGTCCAAAGACTCACTGAAAATGAGACATTCGTCATTGTGAGTCATTTGACTCAGTAAAAGATGTGAGTCAGAAGACTCTCAGTAAGTAGGTCAAATGACTCAAAATTAATGCAAAATGTGTCACATATCGAGTTGTGCTTCTGACTCATCATAAGCATAAAATGAGTTAAAACTTGAAGCTGACTCGTTCATAACACAATACCGTGTTACATAGTTATGTCAAGTGAGTCATCTGTTGTGTGACACATTTGTTTGAATTAAGGTGAGTCATTTGGGACTCATGAGTTCTAAAAGTGAGTAAAATTGGCAATGACTCACAAAATATTGCGTTTAATGAGTCAAAGTACTCGGGATTTTGTGTGTGTGTTCGCGTTCCAAATATCACTAGTAAAAATATGATTCCATAATATTTTCTTACTAAATTTAGAATATTTGTTCAATTAGTACGAGACAATTTTTTTTTCAAGGTGTGTCAAGAAAGAAATCAAGTATCGCAAAAATATCCTAAAAATATATCTCCAGTCTATTTTCTGCTAATAAAGTAGGCAAGGTTTTGTGTGTGTGTTCGCGTTCCAAATATCACTAGTAAAAATATGATTCCATAATATTTTCTTACTAAATTTAGAATATTTGTTCAATTAGTACGAGACAATTTTTTTTCAAGGTGTGTCAAGAAAGAAATCAAGTATCACAAAAATATCCTAAAAATATATCTCCAGTCTATTTTCTGCTAATAAAGGAGGCAAACATACATGTTTTATATATTAATTTGCGTTCTGAAAATATCGATATAATTGTTGGGTTTAATTATTCACTATTTGTAAAGTGTTTCGGGCAATATCTTTGGCGATTTTTTTTTCAAGCAGGGCAGCGACACCACAATTCAGTCGTATCCAGTGCAGCATAATATACGGAAACACGTTCGAATTGTCTGTTATTCTACAAGTGCTGTTTCTGTCTTATTTATCGTACACGTCCTGCAGTGGGAGGTGCTGTGGCACAAGGGTTAAGATAAGTCTGTCTGCAAGTCTGCATAGTGCACGTTCAAAGACACCAGTTGCTAATTAGCCAATGGGGAGGGAGGGTGCATTTCAATTATCTTAAACGAAAAAAGAGAAACAAATTTATACGTGTCATTAACACATCCCCGAATAATGTACATGTCACCTATCAGTCATACCACGCTCCCCCCACTGGGCAGTCTCTTGACAAGGCCTGTCTCGTCTGAGCTGTGGTGAATGCACGGTATATTATTTATTATGCAGGAACGAATGGAGAGCGAGACTATCAGGCATAATCTCTCGCCGAGACTTATTCACTCGCAGGATAGTCTCCCTCACGCATGCAGTCGTTCCTGAAGCGAATCCATTGTTTGAGACGCAAAGCTTTGCAAAAAATGCTACCACTGGGCGGCGCCATAACAACGATTCCATCCTCCGTACTGTCATGATGGCAGCATCCCGGATGTGAGACTTTACGCTGAAAGATGGGCGGTATCCAACATTAATATCTTATCTATTCTGCCACATGAATAAAAAATCTATTAGATATACGACATCCAGTCCAACATAGAAATGTTAAGGTCAAGTTTGCTATTCTAAGACATGAAGTCACTTTGTCCTGCAGATCTGACCCATTGTAGTCTCCATTCCCTGGAACGTCCAGCTGACAGCGTATCGACGTTGCGGACGTCAGGGCAAGACATCAGTGTAGCTTGGACATTATGGATAACGTTGTATTATGCTTGTTATCTATTATATCATTTTTCCTCAGAAATTGTCCGTGTCTTGCCAATCTGATCCATTCCTCTGATCGTCTGGTTAGCACTGTTCCATAGGCCATGTTAAAAATTGGCGGTTAACAATTTCAGCCAGCGACGCTAAGATATATGATTTAGGCTTTTACTTGTCACTGTGAGTTTCTTGGATAGCAACACATCCAATCCTTATTACGTTCTCCTTTTTGTTGGTGGCGTACCGGAAGGCCCAGTTTGTGAGATAATACATGAAATAATTTCAGGCGTAATCGGACGCCAGGTTAACAAATGAGTTTGATATGAATAGCGTTGTAGAAAGTTTCTTGTTTACCGTCTTATTCTACCACAGGAATAGTCTGCGGCTTGCAAACCTGACACATCTTAGACTTCAGACTTCTAAATGTTCTATTGGCAGCATCCCGAAAGGCCCTGTTTGTGAGATAGTAGATGAGCGGGTTCCAACAGCTGTTGACAAGGATCGTTATGGATGCTAGGATCCTGAGGGGCCATTTTGGTAGCGCTAGCAGCCCCATATCTTTTAGGATGTTTAGAACAGAGGGGAACCACGCGATCCAGTAAGATCCGTTGATCACCAATACTGTCTTTAGGCCTTTAAAGCTGCTGGGAAGTATTCTCTGTGGTTCCAGAATTGCTGCAGGGCTGTCCGCTTCAGCGGGATCTCGGATCCCGTTTCGCCGGTGCTCTTGATGGAACATAGCGTGCTCTACTTTTTGCAAGCGGCGCGACTGCATTACGGATATGTACAATATGTGCGATCCCGTGAATACCTGAACAAGGAACCCAATGGCCATAGGTATCAAGGTGGTTCCATAAGTATAATAATGTTCTTCCTCGAAGTTATTGCCGATCCCTTTCGCCAACATCGTCATAAGGAAGGAGAGCAAAAATGACATCAGGATGAGAACTGCTTGGGAGACAATGATCCTCTTACGCGTAACCCACATTGGGTAATGCAGGGGTCTTACGATCATCAGGTAACGGCACATACTTATGGTCAAGAGAACACCAATTATTTGATAAAGCGACGGCGTAACACAATACCGGAAGAAGGGTATGGTCAGTCTGCGAAGGTCTGCTTGATTGAATAGAACGACGAATATCACGTAAACGACAGAAGAGATCATGTCTTCCACCGCAAGAAGCCTGTAGAGGATTAGGTCAATCTCGTGGAAGATTTCGCTTGTCCTCAATACAAAAAGAGTGAAAGAATTCGAAGCAATGGACAGTAGGATGAAAGCGACAGATGTGTAAATCAGTCCAGCGAACAAGTTAAACTGGCTTGTCATTTGAGTGTTCGGTAATTGTGTTTGGAGATCGGTGATGTTAGAAGCCATGGTTGTTATCCTAGCATTAATATATCGTTCCAGTGTCACAATTACATTTGAGCAGAGAACATCGAATGTGTATGCATGAATTGTGTCGGGTTTCATATATTATATTTAATAAAATATTAATATAATTATACAGTGAAGTTATTAAAATATTGGAGTACGAAGTTATGCGAGAGTGTCCGTTGCCAGGCGGTTTGGAAACTGCTGGTGGATCTGGAAAGGTTACTCTATAAGAAACAAATTAGTGCGCCTTTTCTTAGCTGTTTCAATTGAAACACACCGAACATTATAGAGAGTATAGTGCAGAGAGTGTTTATATTAGCTCTATCAAAGACATGAAAGAGTAGCCAAACATGTCAATCAAAGTTATTGAGAACGGTTCCTTGCCTGGCTCTCTAGTCGTCATGTAGGGGTGTAGCACCGGGGGCTTGGGGAAAAGATTGCACTCCTCTCATGTCGAAGAAGCTGCCCCTAACCCCTCAATCCCCCTAAATAAATATACCGTCAAACATGTCTTAGTGGCCGCTTGTCTATAGCAGCCAACCTGCCTATAGTGGCCACTAAAGATGGTTCCCCCATAGAGAGAAAATAATGGAATGATCATGTCTACCGAGGTCACCTGTCTACAGTGTCCAATTTTCTTACTTCCCTTCGGTGGTCACTATACCCAGGTTAGACTGTACATTAATACAGGAACGCGAAATCATCTAGAAAGACAATTTTCGTATATATTGTTGGCATAGGCTACCCTGGACATCCGATCCTCCAATCTTTACAGACCCCGACAACAACATGACTAAGCACTTTTTTGCAATAAAGAAAAAATAGAATATGCATTTTGGCGTCTACGTCCATATCAATTGATTGGTTTGTCAGAGATTTCAGTAATTAACTCATATTTTCTGACTTTTACAATGATTGCAAATGCTCCAATCTTCGTCAATGTTAATTTTAAACTGCTTATTCTCCCGTAGTCCTTGACTACAATATACGCTCAAGCAATTAAGTAGGAAAAAGCACTTTTGGTCAGTCTTTGTACATGCAGCCCTTTAACTTACGCGTATTTACTTTCGGATAAATTGGGTCGTTTTAGCTTTTAGTGGGATTCGTGCAATTAACCGTATTATGACAATATTTTTATTTTGTGACAATACTAGCCACTAATTCCCATGTTTGCATTGGATACAGGCATACAGGTAAACGCTAACATGTATAGACCGGTGTCCTGCCAAATTTGTGACCTGCGAAATCTGTGCGCAATCGATTTGCGCATGCACTTAAGCATTTTGCGTTCATGTCTTGCGAAATTTGTGACCATTATTGCGTCGAAATTTCATGCTATTAAGAAATTGACACATGCTTTATCAAAGTTTTAAATGGCATGAATGCAGTTTCTTAATCCATCGTCGGGTTTTGACAGCACTTTGTGTCGCAAGGAGCGTCAAGGAGGCATGTTGCATGCATTATTAAAAATGGGTACAAATTTTGCAGCCAATTTCCCCACAGGTACGCATGCGCTATTGCGACTGCGTATAGATTTCGCAATGCGTATAAATTTTGCCTGACACCGGCAGCCCGTAGGTCTTTTGTGCATCGGAAACGTACCCTACTGATTGTTGAACATATATAAATATTTAGAGGAGAATGAACAAAACTAACAATATTAGTCTCTCGGGCTGTACCCGGTGATAAAGGAGTCATTTGCGCCTCCAAAATGTTGGCCCCTGGGGATTGTCCGATGCTCCAGTTTTTGCGAATGTACTGTGTTCAACACCGCTCACTACAGGGAAAGCGAAATAGTGGCGACGCCTATTACAAAAGGATCGCTGATGCGGATCTGCACATTTGAGACAATTTTACGTTGTCGGTTTTTAAAGACGAAATACACGTTGATGCATCGGGGATTATATCCAAAACATTTATTTTGCGACTTAATGAATATGTCTTACAGATTATAATATACATATAGATAGTACGTTGGAATATGGCAAAGGCTATATAAATACATTTGAATGAACCCCATCACCAAAACAGGATTAAACAGGGCTTCCAGTTACAAATTAATTTAAAGACATTACATAGACACCTGTCTAAAAATAGCCGTATGCAGAGGAACCAATATGAGCGCATGTCGTAGCCCCATGGCACACACACAGACATATTAACCTATAGTCACCGAAGTCGAATTTCCCATAGAAACCCATAGGAAACCCAAAGACAAATCCTATGGGTTTCTATGGGACCTACATAAACACACAGAATGAAAATTCATAGAAACACACCAATAGAGATCCATAGAAACCCATAGAAACACATTTTCCATTTTCCCTAATGAAACCCATAGGATCCCTAAGAAATCATCAGGCCTATAATATATGGTCTCTATGAGTTTGCTATGGGTCTTGGCTCTATGGGAATTTCGATATGGGCATGCGTCTGGAGGTCGTCTCCTTTTGCGTAACAAGGCTATTGTCCTCTACATGCAGCTACGGCGCCAATACACACATAATACTGACGTTTACGTCTGGTGTTGTGCAGCTATCGTATGATCCCTCTATGTCTGGGTTCATAATACGTTCAACACTATGGTACGGATATCCAATTATTGAAAGTGGACGCTCATATTTTAAAGATAACTCTGACGAGTCGATAATGCAACATTCAGAGGCATCAGTGGGGTAATTTAACGGATGAAATTTGTATCTAACATGTATTCAGTAACCTGTAAGACATAATATGTGTTCAGTTCAAACAGGTTTTTAGATATAATCACTAATGCATCGACGAGCATTTTGTGTTTTAAAACGGCCAACGTAAAAATTTCCGAAGAAGGGCAGATACGGACCATTGATCTTTTTGTAATTGTCTCGCTTATACCACAGTGGGCGATGATATTCTCAACAAAATAAAAGCATCGGACCAACATTTGGAGGCACAAATACAGCACGGGAGACTAATATTGTTGGTTTTGTAACATCCTCCTCTAAATATTCTAAATATTCATATATTCAACAATTAGTAAGTTTTTCGATGCACAAAAGACATCCGGGCTGCCGGTCTAGTACCATGATTAAGCCTAACAAGGCCGGGCTATTTGAGGTCTTTCAACGGCCGGGACGGGGGGGGGGGGGGGGGGGGGGAGAGGAGGAGGATGTGGAGGGCATCTTGGTTGATCGCCGTGAAAAATTGCAAACATCAAATGTTATGTATATAAAACAATGATAATTTTGAGTTTTTCAAAAGTGTTCCAACTTGCATATTGATGGTATCTTTTGAAAATAAAGACATAACATTCATGCTTTTACCTATAGGCCTAGATCATATATTCTTCATAATTGAACATCGGTTTTACTATTGTACACATTTAGAATAATAATGTATACAAAAGAAACATTTAGAAGCACAAGGTTCTTCCTTATGTGTTCTATTTTTCATTTTTACTTCGGCAATTTATTGTTATTTTTTTGTTTATCATATTTCAAAGTATTATTTAATTGTTTGAAAACAAAAACTAACCAAGTCCAAATAACCAGTCATATATCTATTTTTACAAAAACTTATATTTCCATAAGTTTTATGTACAAAATCACGAAATTTAGCGATTTTCGGGCTGACATCATGCATAGACACAAGGTCATGTCACTTCGTAACGATATGTTCGATTTTCCCAAAATTGTTTAAACAGATGTTCTTGGAAAGAAAACACATCCAATCCATCTTACGTCTTGCTAGCAGCGTCCCAGAAAGTCCAGTATGTGAGATAATACATACAAATGGTTTTAGGCGTTATCGGACGTCAACTTAGAAAATCAGTTTGACATGAATTATGTGTTAGAAAGTGTTTTTTTTACCGTCTTATTCTACCACAGGAACATTATGACATAGTTTGGACTTCATCATCCAAATCTTTCTGTTGGCAGCGTCCCGAAAGGCCCGGTTTGTGAGGTAGTAGATGAGCGGGATCCAGCAGCTGTTGATCAGTATCGTTGAAGAGTAAATGATGGCGAACCAGTCCGATATCTCTAAGAGTCCCATTTCGTCGAATGCGTACAGAACTATAGGGAACCACGCGACCCAGTAAGACCCGATGATCACCAGAACTGTCTTTAGCCCTTTGAAGCTAGCAGGGAATTTTCTTTTTGGTTCCTGAATGGCTTCATGGTTGTCCGGGTCACCAGGATCTCGGTGTCCGTTTTGGCGATGCTCTTGATGGAACACAGCGCGCTCTACCCTTCGCCAGCGGCGCGACTGAGTCACGGGTACAATATGTGCGATCCCGTGAATACCTACACAAGGAACCCAATGGCTATTCATTGGTATCATGTAGATTGGATTGGTATAATTATTTCCCTCCTCAAAGTTAGTTCTAAACAAAGCCGACTCGACTCGGTGCGTCTGTGTTTTATTCGGATCAGCTCAATTTGCAGTGTCTTGCTATGCACATTTTGGCAGTCGAGATTCAGTTGGATGCCAGTAGGTTCCGATTCAACACGATGAATCTGGCACGGGTCTAGCCTGATTCAAACCAACCAGTGGGATCGGGTCGGGTCTGCTCTATCTGCAGAGTGCATTACGTCTCAACTTCCAGTGAGTGACTTGACATTAATAGTACGTACACTCATCTAGGAAGTAAGGTATAGTCTATAATATATTGTTGGCAAAGGATGCCCGATCCACGTTACCTTGGTAATTGCTGCTCCATATCCCCCCATCTTCACAGGCCCTGACAACCACCGTGCTATACCCTTTACACTCATACTTATTTACATTGTGCGAAAATGTGGAACATTCATTATGCGGACTTGATCCATATCACATCAATGGTTTGACAGAGATTCCAGTAATTAACTCATATTTTCTGATATTTACAATGATTGCATACGCTCCAATTTGTGACAATGTCAATTTCAAACCGCTTTATACTCTTCGAAAGTCTTTGGCATCATGTAAGAAAGTACTTAAGCAAATGTCATTTTGATCAGTCTTTCTATACGCGTGTTGACCTTACGATAAATTGGGTCGTTTCAGCGTGATTCGTGCAATTAACTGTACAATGACAATAATATAATTTTGTGACAATACTAGCCACTTATTCCCATGTTGCCACTGGATACAGGCACCAATCACACGTTTGTAATGTATATGCTAACACGCTATCATGATTAAAGATGATATGGGCAATGATTCGCCCCTCCCCCGCTCACTGAGCATTTCTGCCACCCTCGATCCTGTTCTTCTTGTTGTACCGTACGTGCCGCGGGTGTATTACCCACTCCTGTGTATGAACAACAACAAAAACATGATAGTATAATCTGGAGAGCTTGTTTCCAGTAGGGGTAAGATGCATTTTCATTAATATATGCTGTGTAACTATGTATAATCAAAATGTTAGGAGACAATGTACTGACCCACAATAGAAATATAGAAAGTTCACTTTTTATATTTCCATAGACATGTGTGCAAAGTTTGACAAAGGAACCCGCTTTACTACAAAGTTGAAAAATGTGATCTATAACCCCTTTTGAAAATACGCGCTCAATATGTACTAAGAATAAGTAACAACTTCCCTTTTTAGAGAGTTTTGGTCTTTGAAATATACTCTAATTTACTGAAGTCCCTTTAAAATCACGCCGACTATGAAATGAAACTGAATGAAAATGAAATGAAAATAAATGAAATTAATTGAAATGAAAATTTATTTACCAATTGAAAACATTTAGAGTTTAACACAAAGATTCACACACATTCAATTCTTCTTGGTTAAAGGGGAACTAGGTACAGCTCAAAACTCTTGTTGGTTTGAAAATATGCAATTGATAAGTATTGGAATTAAAGTCACAACAGACAACCCAGTTGTCATATAATGCATAATGTTCGTGCTCATACAAAATACAGAGTCAAGAATAACGCATATCATATAGAAATGGAAAAGAAACATCTCAAATCGTCTTTGTTGAAGATAAATTTTTTTTTGCTAATTCTAATAGTATCGGATATTTGTTGAATTTACATAATTTTCATCAATATTGACTGCAACAAATGAAGTATACGGAACTACTTCAATTGATACTTTTTTTTGCTAATTCTAATAGTACCGGATATTTGTTGAATTTACATAATTTTCATCAATATTGACTGCAACAAATGAAGTATACGGACCCTTTTCATCTGTTTCATTGTTCATGGACCGTACGCGTTCTGCAATGTTGACACACGTACATCGTGGACCTCATATTCCGGA
>JAUELG010007454.1:0-12214 GCA_031471515.1 Dendraster excentricus | reverse complement strand
AGTGGATTGGCACGGTTTTCCCGCCCGGTAGGGTCGGCGGCCTATTTGAGTAGTTACCGCTTAAGCGGCAACCTTCTTCGCATAATGGCTTGATGGCGATGCTCGCACATCAACGAATTTGCTCCGTAAATACACATTTTAAAGGAATATTCAGGATTTAGCGAATCCTTTAAAATATATAGATAAGTCGGGTCATCGGAATGGCATGATTTCTACAGTATTGAAAATATTCATTTGAATAACCATGATTTTGTATCAAGGGAGGCGACACGTCTGTGAACCTTTTAAATATCATTATAATACAAAAACTAATGCCAAACAAACATTCACAACTATTATAGAGTTTTGGGGCTACGTATGTAATTTAGTCGCGTAGTTGCCTTTGTATGGTATATTTGGAAAGTAAAAGCAACAAGTCACTGTCCTTCAATTTTTGAAGTGGTGCAAAACATATGAGTGTCTTTAATGGCAGTAAAACTAATGTGCGGTGTTGGCGCAATCACAAATAAAATACTGTCATGTCGGTAAAGGTGACGTGGCGTTCCATTTTCAGGTAGCAACAGCAAATGCAAAGTGTCACACGCTATTTACGCCTTTAGAAGGTTAGTGTACAACTGGGACTGCTGTAGATTTAAGACACATTAAATAGTGTCAGCTGATTTGAAGTCTCATATCTATAAACTTGTATATCGCCCCGGCAGAAAAGGTGGTGTGGCATTCAATTTATAATGTTACAGGTAACAATTTAAACAACTACTGCAAATTGCCACGAGCTTTCGCGTTTAGAAGCATCGGGTAAATAGGACAGATGTAAATTCTAGACTTGCTTATCAATTCCTATGCTCTGGCCGAACAGGGAACCTATGTTTCTTTCGTTGGGCAGTATAAGGTATGCCATCTCCATTATTATAGAAATATGAAATGGCGAAGAACTAACATTTGCTGAGAGAGTAATATAGAAGGTCAAAGTTTGGGAAGGACTTTTTATATGGTTAACACTCGTTGTGCACAATTTATTGTAATGCAACCCAGTATCTTAAAGGTAGACATTAGTCAGTTATGGATGATGTAGCCCGAAACAACTCCTAAGCACCACCACCTTCACGACCACAATCACCACATACCACCATACCATGAAAACATAACCACCGCCAACAACACCAACAAAAACTGCACCACCACCATTACCGCTATCATTATTACCTCCTCCAACACAAGTATCACAACCATCACATTCACCAGCATCATTTGCTATGATCACTACCACCACCACCACCACAACCATCACCTCCACCACCACCACCACCATTATCACCTACACCACAACCCCACACCACACCACATCACATCACACCCGCAACATCACGCTACATCAAATCACACCACACTACACCACACCGCACCGCACCACACCACACCACATCACATCACATCACATCACACCCGCAACATCACACCAGACCGCACCACATCAAATCACACCACACCACACCACACCACACCACACCACATAACACCACACCACACCACATCACACCACATCAAATCACACCACACCACACCACACCAAATCCTACAACACCACACCACACCACACCACACCACACCACACCACACCACACCACACCACATCACATCACATCACACCCACAAGATCACACCACACCGCACCACATCAAATCACACCACACCACACCACACCACACCACACCACATAACACCACACCACACCACACCACACCACACCACACCACATCAAATCACACCACACCACACCACACCACACCACACCACACCACACCACACCACACCAGAGCACACCACACCACACCACACCACACCACACCACACCACACCACACCACACCATACCAGAGCACACCACACCACACCACACCATACCAGAGCACACCATGCACACCACACCACACCACACCACACCACACCACACACACAATCAATCCGCTCCAATATACACCCCGCATCCATCGATTAAGCGTAGGGGATATAATTGTCATGAATGGGAGAGGAAATTAACCGTTCATGGGGGTAACCAGCAACGCCTGGAGAAAGGAAATGAGCGGATGTCGGGTCGGACCGATCGTATTTTGAACGTACACCGCCATGCATGGATCTCACACAGGGCGTAGCTGGGGGGGGGGGGGGGCTAGGGGAGCTAGGGTGGGGGTCTTTAAATGGGTGTCACGCGCCCTCTTTGGAATCCGTATTTGACCCCCTTCATCAATATATTTTTACCTTAAGGCAGACTGAAAGTGAATTTTGTTTTGTCATGTTCATTCAGTTTCAATTTGATTGAACCAGGGATTTTGTTCAAGGGGCAATTAGTGTTTTTCAGACATTTTTTTGGAAGAAATGAACACATTAACTCAAATCTAATTTTAACATATTCTGTCAAACACAAGAACAATTCGTGAAATAATTGTTTAACAAACGAAAAAGATGCAAATAAATTATTTCAGGAAAATTTCTCCTTACCAATGAGAGGAAGGATTGGGTTGGGGTTTGCACCCCCACCCCTTTCCCTCACCAACACCCCCATCGTTTTTTTATTTCTATTCCTTACTCCACCCGTTATAGCCCTTAAATCACGCTCGCTTCAATGTCTATTAATAGCGGCTACAAACCACAATAACGACCAGTGCGATATACATAATTAGTTGAGTTATAAATATCACTTCATTTTCCGCAACGAGTTCACAGCCATAAAGTCAGGGCTGCCGTTACAATGCTTTACTGTGTGTATTGCTTTTGTTTTTCCATAAAAAAGTCACTGTTTTAACAATACAATAACCCATCAATAATTACACAAGGACACAGTTTCGATCTTTAGACACAATTGAAAGTATCATCAATTACCCAGCTAGCCACCTGACGTCGGGCCGATGTCATAAGTTGTTGGCCAGATGTTGGTATATCGCGGTTAGCTCGAGGTTAAAATGTCCTCCAGCCCAACATCATCACTACGTCATTTTGTGATATATTGGCATAACGTCAATTTCCGACAATGGCCAACATCATCTCATTGGGCCATTATCGGAAATTGACGTTATGCCAATATTTCACAAAATGACGTAGTGACGATGTTGGGCTGGCGGACATTTGAACCTCGAGCCAACCGCGATATACCGACATTCGGCCAACAATTTATGACATCGGCCCGACGTCAGGTTGCTAGCTGGGTAGTGTTCAGGTTCATCGGGGTTACCATACACATCTCTGTGAGGCCCGGTGGTGTTTCAGAAAGATCCTAAGTTGATCTTAGCCCTAAGATGGTCGTAAAATTAATATTATGGGAAGCCATTAGTGTCTTGAAACAGTTTTTGTAAAAGTTATGTTGAAATGCATAAAATGTTATATTTTCTAATGTTACGTGAAGATAATGAATTTCTTTGATAATCAAAACATAAAGCGTGAGTGCGTATATGGATTTTTAACATTTATTTAACATTTATAACAGCATGTATGGAGTGACATGAATTACGACATTATTATAAGAAATAACTGCATCACACACATGGTATTAAGCGCCACGATTTCAACGGTATCAATAACACATTTCCAGTTAACAATGTTAACCCCAGGCAGTCAGGCGTCCCTTAGCATTGTCTTACTCGTATATTTCTCTTTTAATCTCTACATTTTAAAACCATAATGAAAAGGTTTGGTGTCCATACGTGCAATATCAATGTTCAATCCGCATATTATGTGATGCAGTATACATTACACATGTATTAAACTGGCGGTGTCGATTGGTGCATCTCACCATCGATTTACAATCAAGGAATAACTAACTTTGTCCTAATCGACCAAAATGTACTCGGACGGTAAGTAGTCCATTTTGTCCTTGAGGATTTTCTCTAACTGATAATCATGAGAACGGTGTATTTCTTTCACTTATCCCTTAGTTCTCATGGTTGCTGAGTTATGTTATAAATAATATAATATTCAAAGCATCATCGGGATACTTTCAACCGTGTGCAAACATAACTATGTCAATGCAAATCAGCGAACATTGTCATCTTTTCTCAGCCGTTTTTCATTTCTACACAAGGGTTAATGCCACACAGTACTTAACTGACATCCCATCCTATCACTTGAGTGTTACCAATTATTTGCAATTCATACATTCATCACTTGTGAGGTGTACCAAAATTATTGTGCAGCTTCAATAAAACAGGGCGCTGCATCATCCATACTTACTTTACATCGATGGGCCATACGTGCGCCACCCCTATCCATTTACTGCCCGGTAGGTGGCGTGCGTTAACAATGAAACTGTTACACACTCTGTGCACCATACATTCACATCTTTGTCGACTGTGTGATATGCGTCATCGGGAATTTTACTCTCAATCCGTCAAGAAACATAACCCTAAACATAATGCTCGTCTATATACAGTAGATGTGTATATAAACACCGCCACGCTTTGGGCAGGCGAGTTATGATTTGAAAACTTTTAACTCAAACCATAAATCTACCATTAACCTTAACAAGAAACATAACCCTAAACAAAATACTCATCTACAGTAGATGTGTATATAAACACCGCCATGCTTTCGGTGGTCGAGTTATGATTTGAAACCTTTTAACTCTAACCATAAACCTCTAAACCTTTCACTAACATTAACAAGAAACATATCCCTTAACATAATGCTCGTCTAGAGTAGATGTGTAAACACCGCCATGCTTTGGGCAGGCGAGTTATGATTTGAAACCTTTTAACCCTATTACCCCAGCTAGCCACCTGACGTCGGGCCGATGTCATAAGTTGTTGGCCGGATGTCGGTATATCGCGGTTGGCTCGAGGTAAAAATGTCTGCCAGCCCAACATCGTCACTACGTCATGTTATGATTGGGTATAACGTCAATTTCCGACAATGGCCCAACATCATCTCATTTGGGCCATTGTCGGAAATTTGCCATTATGCCATTATATCACAAAATATCCCAAAATATCACAAAATGACGCAGTGACGATGTTGGGCTGGCCGACATTTTAACCTCGAGCCAACCGCGATATACCGACATCCGGTCAACAACCTATGACATCGGCCGGACGTCAGGTGGCTAGCTGGGACCCTAAACCTAACACTAACCTTAACAAGAAAGATAACCCTAAACATAATGCTCGTCTATGGTAGATGTGTAAACACCGCCACGCTTTGGGCAGGCGCGTTACTTTTATTGATATCATTATCTGAACCACTGCGTCCTTATATTTCATAGCTTTCATTTGTTTCGAGGAAAGAAATATATATATGCATATAGACAGCAAGAGTCTATGAAAGAAAGCCGAAAAGAAAATCTTACAAAGAAGGGATATAAATAGAATACAAAAGAAGAGGAAGAAGAAGAACTATTTCTTTGGATGCCCTCTCAGGTGAAAAAAAAAAAAAGAAAAAGAAAGTACAATTTAAAAAGTTACTGCCAAACTGCCCAACAAAATTGTTCTCGTAATACTAGCGACCTTCTTGTACACCAAGAGCAATATCAACAAATTATGAAGAGCTTAATTCCAAACGGCGCTTAGTACACTTTCCATGAAAAATAAGTTAACGATATCAGCGCATTAATAAGCTGCGTAGCCATCTAGAAATTGAAATTTTAGCACGAATTATACAATAAAAATCAAAATATGAAAGGTTATATTTTTATATTCTCATAGGCATGTGTACAAAGTTGGATAGAAAACCTCTTTTTCTCCGAAATTGAAAAAGTGGATTTAGCGCCTTTTGGAATTAAACTCTTCAAATACTTTTCAATATGCAAGTAATAACACTGTTCGCATCTTGACCTTGTAACCTTCCAAAACACCAATACAGAAATCCATTTAAAGGTTTATACATGCAATACACATTGTTCAAAATCCACCTCGTTTCTTTTTGCGCGATGACTTATTGTCATTCGCAATTTGTGTATTGCATTTAATGTATAATGTGTCCCTACGAGTGAACATTGTTTATAACACCTTTCAAAAGCACATTTCGCACCAATTTTTATGTCAGGATGACTCATTGAGAGAGAAATGGGTGCTAAGTATTGTGCTGTACTTCAAAAATAATTATGTTTGTAAGTTTGAGAGCATCACAGAAACCTGATGTACCTTTCATTTGTAAATTGTTGATAGATATCCCCTACAACGGAACAAATATTTTCTTCAAAATTTGGCATCACAAGGAGAGTGCTCATATCTAAAACATTGTATTCAGGTGCTTATATACCTGGGGGGCACGTGCCTCCAAATATGACACAATCCATGCACAAATAAAGAAATACACAACTTCGTAATAAAGGTTCAAATTTGCGCCTTTAAGGGTGCTGCACCATGCACAAATAAAGAAATACACAACTCAGAAATAAAAGTTAAAATTTGCGCCTTTAAGGGTGGCAGCACCACCATGCACAAATCAAGAAATACACAACTTAGAAGTAAAGGCTAAAATTTGCGCCTGTAAGGGTGCATCACCATTAAGGTGCAGTTTTGCACCCCCAAAACGGGGTCTCCGCCCTCAGAGTAGCAATATCCCAATTTGGGTTGCAGATTTGTACCCTAAAGGTTGCTGCTATAGTAGCAACGTTTTGCACCCCAATTGTACCAAAATGTCACAGATTACATAAGGTGTGCCCTGAATAGTTCGCGGGGCCCCCAGTCAGTCTGACGTCCCTGTTTATTCAGCCCCGACATTTGGAACGCACTATCACTTGAAATTCGACAATAATACGCTCAAGTAACTTTTTTTAAGCAAGCTCTGCTTTTTTGTAATATATATATATATGTATATATGTTTGTCTTTATATTGATTTTTCACGTTTGTATTTTATTTTAAAAATGTGAAATTACGGAAAACGTATATAGGAATGTAGTGTACATCATGATGCGCAGTAAGAATTAATTGTAGTATTATTATATCATTGATATAACTCACATCAATAAAAAATCGTCTCAACCCCCTTCTCCATGTTCTCCCTCTTGCACCCGACTAGTCATTTTCACTTTCATCCACCTCCCCTCCTCTCCATCGCTCCATCTTCTCTCCTCGTCATCATAGCACCGGGGCAGTCAGGGAAAGGATACTGTGGTCGTTATAGTCCATTTTTATTGCTTCTTCCACCAACGAAGATTAGTTCTTGTCACCCTAAATTACCCTGTCTGGGAACCGACATGAGCCGATCATATTGGTTTTTCCAAAATATTTTCGTTTTATAAGGGGCCTTGCTTTCGTATTGATGTGAGCAACGTGGGCCGATATATTGGTTTCAATAATCGGGTCTCTTTGCAAGGGCATGCGGCAAGATCGGTAGAGCGCGCGCTTTCTGATCTCAAGATCCCGAGTTCAAACCCTGCCCACTCCGTTTGTCCTTCAGTAAGACAATTTATCCACATTGCTGTTCTCTATCCAGGAGGATTAATAGATGGGTACTTGGTCGGGTGTTAATTAGTCTTGAGCGCCAGTTAGGCAGCTTTAGCCGGTACGCTCCCCAGGGAGTTGAGATGGTGCGCAAGTTAATTTTTCGGGTTCGACCTGTATGACCAAGGCCGCTGGAAATAACACCTATATATTTGGCGCTCTATAATTGCTATCATGGGCCAATAATATTGGTTTCTAAAATACTTGATTCTCTTTGAAATGGTTTGAAGTAAGCAACCTGCATGGCCCCATATCATGGATATACTGGTTCCGAAAATATTTTGTACGCTTTGCAATAGCTGGATGTTAACAATAAATGAGCCGTTTTTTATAAGACTTTCGCTTTGCACGGACGTGTAAGCGGCGTTTACAGTCTGATTTCCTTCCCAAGATACCCCGCGGACGATCTTAGGTCAAAGTACTTTATATCATTAGATACATAGGATTTCTTTTTCTTCATTTTCAACAACAAAAATAATAATTACTGTCAAATCGGTTATCTTGGCATCGTAATATGCTGCATGTGAACATAAAGTACCTGGTGAATCATTCAGTGATTAATCTGTAATACATTTATGAGTCTTATATATTCCTAGAAATATTGGGTAAAGCTTGGACTCATGAGTGCCATCGTGGTTGGGTAAACCAAAAACAGGGCATTTCTTTGCCCAACTGCATAATAGTTTGTCCAATTATTGGTAATTCTTTCCTAGTAACTGTTCATTTTGGGTAAGAATTACCAATAATTGGGCCAAATATTGTATTATACAATTGGGCAAAGAAGTGCCCAGTTTTGGTTTACCTAACCATGATGGCACTTAAGTTTTCAAATATTTGTGCGCCTGAATAAATCTGCCAGATTCGATAGCTCACGACTTTATTGATTTACATTATTTGTATTACACTTGCCTTTGTTGTGGATAAACACTTTTAGGAGTTTTCCTTACACTTGTTTGTTCAATTATCAATAATTTGTAATATTCAAATGAGCACACGACATATTGAGTTTCGAACCAGAAACAGGTGGTCTAACAACTTATAACAACTTCAAGTGATAGTGGTACACCTCGAAACATTTCGTTAGTATACGTTATGTACATTCCTTTCTTTTAGCATTTTTTTCTCATTATTTTGTTCTCATTTGCGTAAACCAAATCGTACTTTGTTAAGGTACAACAGAAAGGGTAGTCATGCTCATTATTAGTTAAAATGTTCAATTACAGTTGCCAAGGAAAACCAGTCCAAATTAATTTACCAAGATACGCAACACATTTTATTTTGCGCAATTGCTTTTTCTTCTGGTTAAAATATAATTTGTATAATTAAATACAGTCATAATCAAGCAATGTTAAAGAAGAAATAGTAATCACTAAAAATCAAACAGAAAGAGGTAATCATTTATTACTTTCAAATAACAAAATATGATAGTACAAATTGAACCTGTTTCTGTTTTGTTTCAAACGTCACCCCGGAAGAGAACCAAACATATTTTGTTTATCATAAGTAATATTTTGTTTGGTAATATAAAGTTATTGGAAACACACTTTAGGTACGTTGTTTATAACTTTTTTTTTTCAAGATGTTTATTTGTTAAAACCGCGTACAACAACAAAAACGAAGTTATAAGCAACGCAGATAATATAATACTTCTTGTTATCTTTTTTGAAGTACCTTAAAGTACATTCAACATTATATTGCTCCATCTTACTAATATCTGCATTTTGTATGAATCAATAAACCTATTTCACAATTAAAAAACATCTATTAATCAGTCCAGCATAAAATCCTTTCAAGAATTTAAAGGAGATGTATCCGGATATATTTCATTTCCTTGACCGTTCAAATACTTCCAGTATAAACGCATCAGGTTGCGGTTTCTAAGACTCTTTTTCGTTCTGTCTTTGCCGAAACAATGCAACCTGTACTTTCTTCTCCATCAAATGCAGCAAAATGAAGGTATAATGCCATTACATTGTTTGTTTATTTGCTCTCCATGTTGCGCCATCATAGGGAACCTACACGCGGCAATCAAAATGCGATTAGCACGGGCTTTTGTAGTTCCGTGTGGTTGTGATATTTTCCGACCCAACTTCAAAGGGGTGGACGAATTAAGCGAACATTGTGTGGGTACGTCTTGAAACCGCATCAAACGCTTAATAGGGGTTGTGTGGTCGTCTCTTTGAGCGGCCGCCCAGTAGCTTCGGCGCGGCGTACATAGCACAGTGCGCCTGGTGGCGGCGAGTACGATCAGAAAATGTATGATATGATCGGAGACGGGCCGGAATGCGGCGCCACTACATGCCCGCACATCTTCCTTGCAATATCGGACTATTAATTATTACGTAGCGGGCTGTAATAAGATGCATCCAATATTGCAAGGGGCGGCAAGGCGCGGCGGTGTGGCGGTGTATAGCGCGCGGTGGGCGGCCAGTCCGTAACTGACTAACTAACTGCACCTCATTAACTCGTCGGCTGGCTTTATAGATCTTTTCCCCCCTCCCGCCGGCCGGCCCGATGACATTATAGCAAACGATATTGCCATATCTGACTTCTCCTTTCGAATTTTCATAGCCCCTGATCGCCTTTACTCGAGCAAGTAGCTGTGATGTGCCGCGCGCCGCCAATGTATAGTATGATATTATTGGGCCTGTGTGGACGGTGTATATAAGGTGTGATTAGGAAGTTATTGTTAAAGTCGGTAATTACGTGGCGCATAGCAATATAGTGCGCGCGACCTCACAACTTTGGAGCAATATCGGTCTCCACAATCAATATCAGGCTCGTACTGTTTAGGCTAGGGGCTTGGGGCAGTATATTGGGCGTAGTGAAGAGGTGAAAAAAGTATGGCAATATGAGTAACGAATATCCCCCCCCCCCAACGAACGAGGAGCTGGCTGCCTTCTTCATTGTTGTGTAAGTAGAAAACTAAACAACAAAAAATAGGATTAAAACATGTTAACATACAACACTGAATCGTGTGAGTCTATGCACAAGGCGTCTGACTGGAGTGCTCCCTAGGGAGTGTTAAATGCGCACTTCGTGGGCTGGCTTGACGGAAGTTCTAATTGTATTATAAGATTATTTGTTGTGCATCATAAGACTATGCTCATATTTCCCATAAGCTGCAACGATTTGGCAATTTGCTAAAATGTTGCTCCGCCCATCCGCACCCCCCCCCCCCACCCTCCCCAAAAACCCACCGACCCACCCATAAGATACTCCCTCGGCACACAACATAGCTGGGGAACATCATTTTATAGGCTACCTGAAGAAAAAAATAATAATAAACAGGCTTGGTCATACTAGCATGGCCCGACGTGATATTAAAAATAAATTTACCATAGCAACCTTGTTACGAACAATGAGGTTTGCCGCCAAAAAGTGCATTGCATCAAAATGACGTTATACAGCATATAGTATTACACTGGGGAACCCCGGGGAAAGTCTCATTATTGAGTTTATTTGTTCTTCCTTTGGACATGGGCAGTGTTGCCACAGGTTTTGGTATACACGCCACAAGATTGTAGGGACGCGTATTATAATTTGTGTAACCCATATAACTCTGTATGATTCACCCGTTAACTACATGCCGACAACCGATCGGGGTGACTTATTATCACAAAGTTAGTGAGATGTTTAAAATGGAATCGGAAAATAAAAACTTACAGTGGAATTCAGAGAAAATGATTCACCGACGGGCATCATCCGAGTAGACAAACGATTTATTTATGCATTAGTAATTCAAACTGAAAGGATATTCATAAGTAAACAAACTAAATACGTATCGATCCACACGAATAGCCGACAAAAAGAAAGTTCTACATTGCCAATCAAAACGGTAGGACAAGCAATGACTTGCTATTTAAAGTTAAAGATCATTTAAATAATGCCAACATGAAAACAATGAAAATCATCATAGAGGATGATTTGATAATTGGAAAATCGGATTTTGCCAAAATGTGTAGTGTCCGTGACGGCACACATTAACATTTTGTGAAATAACTGAACAAAGAATAAGATAAATGTTCTCAAACATGTAGTTTATTTAACTCGAGCATTGTTCTGTGATTAAATTAAAATGTACACAATGGATCGGTTCATCTTTTAGTAAAGTGAAAGTCAAGAAATTGTTCATATTTGTAATGTGCGTAACGCTGGAATTGCCCAACTGTGAAACAATACGCATTGGCATAGTTTACTATGAGGTAGAATCCACTTTGGTATCGGGCTTAATTTGTTATAAATTATGTTGGAGCGCTCGCTACAAGGGACACAAATAAGCCAAGTAAAACTCAAATATTTTATTGTGCAACAATTAATGTAATAATAGATGACATAGGTAGATAACATCGATGAAGTTAGAGTGGTGAAAGATACAAAAATTGAGGTGATGCATAGAAACAAATGATATTTCTGTACTGCGAAATCAATGTTCATTCGATTTGGATGAAACTTTGCCAACTGAAATAAACACAACAAAGTTACATGAATGTTACTGCAGAAAGAAATCCATACGCAGCATAGCTTACTGTTCGCTTGATATCAAATCAAAACTTCTTTTAAAAAAAATATCAAGGTTTTCGTGTCGTTTCCCTCTTCCTTTCATAATCGTCCTTGCCATGTTCGACCACGTTATCAAATCTACACCAATTATTTATTAAAAATGGGAATGGAATGACGTCATGGTCGTTTCAATATGAAAGAGCATCGATTATTTTCTCCAACTGTAGATAAATCAATGCTCATTCGTTCATAAAGAATCATTATACAGTCGCAAAACATGC
>JAUELG010007232.1:0-12217 GCA_031471515.1 Dendraster excentricus | reverse complement strand
TTCAAACAGTTATGTTGCAGTACTTTTTAAAGTGCATGACCTACATGTAAATGTACTTTCCAGTAGGCCTACAGAGTTATGAAAGAGCATTGTTTTCTGTACGGTACATGTACTACCAGCAAGTGCGGAACAAAATGTACAATTATGTCCAGGATATTAAGTACAACTACAAAGTCTAAAAGTCCATTCAGACCAAATGTAACTACTTTTTTCTACTATTATTACACACAGTGCTCAAAATACGTACTGGCCCAGGGCCACTAATAATTAACTTTGGGCCACCAAATTTAATTCATACTAACTTCCACTGGTCGGGAGCGGCAACCGAATATTACAACTTAATTTGTTAAATGCCGTTGTTTATTTGTTTGAGGCCGCCAGTTTGAAACTTTTAGGCCACTAGAAATGGAAGGAAATCAATCTTTAATATTAAATTTTACTTGCCCAACTGGGCCACAAGTCAAAACAGGTTGATTACTACTTCTAGCCATGTATTAGTGCATGTACATGTATGTACAATAGTACTAGACTGCCTAACGTTTATATTTCCTTCATTGAGGCAGTGACACTGACCTGCATATCCCAGTGAGCAAATATAAATGGCCTACATGTGTATACAACGTACATGTAAACTTTAAACTACTTTTGTCCAGCAGCAGTCCACCATTACCTTGACCATACTGCGCTGCTGCGGAATTGATGGTATTTCCAGTTTACATACACATAGAATGTAATTTAGCTTCTCCTTGGAGTTTGGCCATGGCCTGAGCTTTATGAATGTTCACTGGGTTAGTCATTTCAAGGAGTTGCATGTATTCCTTCATAGATCTGCCATTACATAATCATCTCGCATAAACTTGACGCTTGTAGACCCTGAACTGTGTTAGTCACATCAATGATTTATTCCTTAAAGCTCCTTCATTTCATTACATATTTACGATGTACATGTGTGATGGTGAACAAAAAGTTGCTTGACACTCGAGTGATGAATGATGCATGATACATGTGCTGGTGTTTTTTTGTTAAAATTTTAAAGATTTTACCTCAATTCTATATGTTTGCTCTTAGCTGTGAATGATTGTTACAGATATCTTTTAAAGCTCTATAAATTAGACAGTTCATGTTAACCCCACATCCTGATTCATTATATTGGATTATAATTTAATTTGCATTAATTTGTGACTACTAGATTAAAAGAAGCAGATTTACATGATGGTTACCGCCTAATTCCCTTCCTTTCTATGCATTCTTTCAGATCAAAGAACCTTCTTTTATGCAACGTACATATCCATTGGCACCTGTGACAATGTAAGGGATATCAATATGTGTTTTCTATCAAAGTCATGCAAGTTGTAATTGCCTGAGTTTACAAACGTGTATCATACTCACATGACAAAAGTGACTAACAATGTCTTTTCTCTTGTTTCTTCCTTTGCTCCTGCAGATCAATGCCTGGGCTGGTAGGGACCGGCACCAAGAGGAAGCGAGATGAGGCGGAGGATGCCCTGGAAGGAGGTCCGCGACTGGCCACCTGCTCCCAGGTGTGCTCCTACACCCTCCAGCGCCAGTGCGTGCTCAACCTCTCCGTCTGCAAGCTGCAGATGTCCCGCCAGCAGATCGAGCCGCCCCTTCGCCGCTCCGTCCTCATCTGCAACACCCTGCGCCAGATTGAGCGGGAGTTGCGGGCCGAGGGGCGGCACTACGACTGCTCGCGCGTGGCCATGCTCATCTCCAACCAGCCGATGTGCCTGGACACGCCGAACAAGGAGAGCATTCCATCCAGCCGGGACGCCGGTACCAACGCAACGAGCCCCAACCCTGACTCTAGGGGCTGTTTGACCGACAGGAACCGAGCTAACGGCGAGAGTGCGAATCCTGCTGGGCAGAGGACAACCGCCCAATCTCCAGCGGATGAAGCCTCCCTGTTGTTGACCGACAGGAGATTTCAACCGGACGGTGCGACCGCGGACTGTACTAGCAAACCGGCCAGTGTGCCGGAGAATAACAATTGCCTGCAACCCATTGCCAATAGAACAAATGTGCCAAGCCTCCTGCAACCCGTTACGACTCACCAGGTGGACAGCGGCGTTGCTGCCCTGCAAGCGCGGCACACGGACAGCAAACTGACGCCGATCACTCTCTCGCAGGACACAATGGTGCTGAGACATGACAACAACTCTTGCTTGGACACTCCTCCCACTTTGAATGCTGCCAGTACGGACATTATGGACTTTGGTGACGAGATCTTCAAGGACATTGACGTCTCGCTCTACGACTTTGACCTAGCCTCACCGTTCATTCCAACCCACACTCCGAACCCCAACCCAAAACCGACTCTCTCTCCAACGAGCGCACAAGACGACTGGATCGTGGGGTTCGCGGGGGACATGACATCAGCGGGGGCACAGGGTAACTGCCGGAGCGACCTCATCGACGATCTGGATCAAATTATGCACATACTGGTCGATGTCGGCATGTAAATTCACCAGAGTATTTTTATATATTTTATATATAAATTATGCAGACACTTTTTTACTGAAAAAAAAACATGTAGCATTGAAAAATTGCAGTAACGTGAAGCAGAGCACTCATTTCAGTTGCCGTAAAAATGTATTGAAGTAAAATGCAGCTGGCATGACGATTTGAGAAAGGGAGATAGATACGACAGAAAAGAGGTAAATGTAACTCAGGATTTAAAATTGTGTTATGATCATATTTTTGTGAATTGTGACAGAACTTGTCTTCCTTTTTGAGAATGAAATTGTATTTATAACGAAGAGGAGGTATTTTTTTTTTTTTTACAATTGTGTAAAATAGGTATTGTTAGGATGAACAAAACTCTTAGAAGAAACTAAAAATTAAAAATTAGATAAGTATATATCTGAATCATGTATCTCGATTCCCTTAATTTTTTGCTTCAGAAGTTATGAGCCCTTTGTTCAGAAGTCATTAGAACGCACGTGCCAGAGTTGCACCCCTCTAATTTTCCTCTTAGGTTTTCAATGAATATCAGCCTGGCTATTAAAGTATTCAAAAAGTTGGTATTAAACAACCAGCCATCAAATAGAAAAGACTTCAAGGTCTTTCCGCTTGGTAACGCTACTATGCTTATTCCATTGTTGGGTTCGTCCCCTCCCTCTCTGCGTAAGACATGTTTGTCTCGCTTATAATTTATTATTTTTCTCTCCTTTTTTTGGTCATTGTTGTTCGACAAAGGATTTAGATTTCATGCTCCACCTGCCAGTAGAGCGAACCAGGTTGTTTTGTTGTTATTGTTGCTTTGGGGTTTGACAAACTAAATGCGCACTCAGTGGCGGAGTTTTCCTTCCGATTCGTACGGATATGACAAAGTAAACTACTTGTAGTAAACAACATTGTTGTTGTAAAATACATCAGCCACATTTTTCAAGGGAAAAAACAAGAGATCAAATATTGTAACTCCAACAAACAAAAAGTAAACACAATTTTCAAGTGTACAAATCATTTTGAATTGTCATCGCACCATGTGCATGTAATTCAAGACATGTTATAGGCTGAACAATACGGAACATGTTTAAAACCTATTAACTATGTGAAGCACATTCAACATGAAGCGATCTATAGGTCATTTAAAGAGGAAAGTTGAAGTCAGGAGAGGGAGAGTGAAAAAATATGAAATCTGAAATGAGCGAGTTGGGTTGGATCATGGATGGATAAGTCATCAATGATGCACACCTCACAATTACCGGTGTGTCCCCTTCCCCAAATAGCTCCTGTTTGGGCACTATACATGTAGTACATCTACACACGATGTACGTGCACTAGCTACCCTTCATGTTGTACACCATACTTGTGTAAACTTTAAAGGGGACGGTCATGTCGAGATGTAGGGGATGCTTCAGAAAAGAAACATATATTGTAGGGCACATGCAAGACGGGGGAAGAAATATCGAAGAAATTATTAGTGGTTATTTTTAATGATTTTGAAATAGACTTTAATCAAAATGGGTTAAGAGATGGTTGAACTGTCATTGAATAATTAATTTGACAGTCTGACTCACATAAACAGTTTAGCGCAGTCCAAATTACATGTAACTAATGTCAAACATGCATGTCTGTGAAGTAAGGATATCTTCTTCAATTTCAAATCCTGTATCTAGATTTCATGCCCACAATGTGAATTTCACCCACAAAAAGGTGTCCCCTTTAACGATACCCCCTCCCCCACTACGAGCACTAAGTAGTGACACTACTCTGCATTACATGTATACATACATGCATGTATATTGCTAGGCGCTGGGCATAATGATGTTGCATGATAATGACGAACGAACGAACAGGGGGCTGTCCGGGCCGGGACGTGCATGCATACATGCATCCATAGTAGCATGTGTGATGTAGCGCTGTGTAGGGCTTGGTGATTATGCACTGACTAGTATTACTTGTGAGCGGTAGTATAGGCAAAGCCAGAGCTAATGAGGAGTATCCTGCAGACATGCACAGAGACGAGAGGGGGAGAGAGAGGAGAGAAGAGAAAGAACTCAAAAATTGCTCTTTGATCGGTGGAGATACATCTCTTTATTATTATACAAATACATCCTTTTGCGTAATTATAAATGTACATGTATGTGTGTACATTTCAGGATTCAATATTTATTGCCCTTTTATATTGCTAGTAAAAATATAGTTATGATGGGGAAATTTGTTTGTAGTTGTTGATTGGACGATTTGTTTAAAAAAAAAATTGTATTTTTTGTTTTCAAATTTTTTTTTTCATGGAGGATCAATAATTTGAAAAAAATACAAGCATAATTCTTCATCAGAAGATGAAACTTGCTGAAGGACAAATTGAAACAAAAACAATTATGTAACTGTATACACAACTTTTTCTTGTTAATTTACCCATTACATTTCATTTGACAGTGTCAGATTTCGTATCTCCTTTCATACTAGTCTTACCCATATTCTCTTCAAATTATGTATTTCATACTCTCAATACATACATTTGTCACCACCGTGCTCTCTACTCTCGCTCTCTCTCTCCCACTGTGTAATACAGAACAAAATATTCCTATTGAATTTGTGCACTGGCACAGCGATAGTTCTAGCTGGAAGAGAACGGAGTATTGTTTTGAATAAATCAAATAGAACCTTGTCGGGGGCCCCCACTTGTTCGGATCTTGTCAGTCAAACAAGCCCTTTCATTTAGGTATAATGACAGCGTCTGATTCAATGCATTGATGACTTGCACCGAGAAAGGGGCCTCACATTCTTGTTTCATACATACATACACATACGTACATCATTCATGTATCAATCTATTCTAGTCTGGGTATGTTGTACGTGTATGAAGTGCTAGTATCATACAAGAAGTTTCTGTTAAAACACACTAACACGCATACACACACACATAGTTACACAATTTACTTATTATCTTAGTTTTTTAAACGGATTCAAATACAAAATCGGACATAATCAATTCAATAAATATTTGATCTCCTGTTGTTTTCTGACAACGTTCTACAGATATTAGGACCTGTTCCATTTTAACCCCCAAAGCAACAACAGCAAAGTAAACAAAATGGCAGAAACAAACAAAAGTGGTATCATTTGGTTTTAAATTTCCCATTTTATTTATCGGTTGAACTATTTAAAAAACTTGTTTTGGCTTTGAAAGCTTTACAAGTGCAGATATCTAGATTACTTTTTTGAAGAAATGAAATTAGATTCCGAAAAAAAATGTATTCGAACACCTTTGATGTGACTATGAACCTTTTATGTATTCATGAACTTTTGTGAATTTGTCCACTTTGTGTGTGGAATTTATTATAGAGATATGCACTTTGCCTGTGAGAACGTAGATCAAGATTTTTAGGGCATATTATATACATGTAGTCCTGTTTTAAGGAAGATATTTTTAGAAGGAATATATTTAAGCTAAAGTCACTCTAAAATGTAGATTACATCTTAATGTTAGTTTGCTGGAAAAAGTATAAGCAGCAATTGAACAAAAATCCAATTATTTATTTGTTGTTGTAGGCGAACTGAAATGAGTGCTCTGTTTCCACCCTTTTTTGTATATTTATGTACAGTAAATGAAATAGCAAGGAAATTTTCTATGAATACTCTTTGCGCAAAGAAGAAGAGAGATAAGATTTTATATCAGAGGTTTTTATGAGAGTAAATTAAGTATTTAATTTATAAATAAGGTAATTTATCGATGCATCAGTAACAAAAAATGCATCTCAGTACAAATGTTGGGAGGTGAGTTTTATTCTAGAAGTGCATTTGTTTTTTGTTTTTTTATATATGTCATGAAAAAAGATACCTGAAAATGGGTTTTTAAGTGTCTTTTTACATTGTTATCAATTCATTGAGTGTTGCCATGGTGATATCGTTGTCCAGTCCATGTTGAAATCCTTAAAGTATTATCATGCTCCTCGGACGTACCCTGGAGTGATAAATCTCTAAACATATTGTACGAAGGCAAAATGATCTACTCACGAAAACTGAAATCTACTTACCTTTTTTGTTGTTGTTTTAAGATTTAAAAGTCTAGTAATTTAATTAAAAACATTTTGTCTTTCTATATTTCTATGATAGTGTAGGCGGCACCTAAATTTGCACAATTTTTATTTTCGATTTAGGGACTATGTATATTTATGATATAATGTAGGAAGAAATAATGGGTAATAATACTGTTTCCAAGTCCTAGATAGGAAAATTAAAGAAAAGGTTTTGAAAATAGCCTTTATGCTATTCTTAACTTAACTTGATTACCCACCAATCGTGAACATTTTAGGTGCAGTAATTTATTCATGTCTTTTTTTTTAAAGTAAAACAAAGAAATACTTCCAAGTCTGAAATATGCACACATGTCTCCTAGGATACTGAGCACATGTAGGTTATAACATAAATTGTATTTAAAGTGCAATCATCTATTTTCCCCCCCGTCTTATACTATCATACTGTAACCCAAGTTGAATTAACTGTACAATTGGCTTCAGGAATATTCTATTGATAGGTAAAATGTTATATATAGGTGATTTTCATTATTATTATTATTTTTTTACAATTGAAGACATGTAGATGGTTTAATTAATGAGTCGTAAAAGTTTAGCTTAAAAGGGATGATATTTTCCAATGGGGAAAAAAGATCCTCAAATGCCCAATTTTTGTCATTTTTGATGGGTAACTATAAAATTAAAGTACAAGTTTGTATGCATTGTGGGTGTTATTAGCATGAAATGAAATTTAATACCCTTTTATCTATTAAGGAAACCAAAAGACCAAAGAGGATTTATTCATGTTATGCTGATGATAATCAATTTTTTGTGTACAGTAAGCTTCCTGGTGAATCATATAAATGGTTCAAACCCTTTTCTTCTAAAATGCCAAAAAATGTTTTCCCCAAATCTGTTTTCAACTTCTTCATTTTTCAACTCGACCCACAATTCTCAACTCAACCGCTTGTCTGCACATTAAAAGGAGTGAAAATGAAGAAAATGTATTATGAAAGCATTAAAATATGGAAATGAATTTAAATAATTATGCATGTACCATATTGACTCAAGTAATTGCCAAATGTCATGAATATGTTAGTAACAAAAGCTTGCGTAAACAAAACTGTGAAGCTTATAATTTAATTTAAGTCTGTGTTTTACTGTACACTGACATATTATTTCAACTCTTGCTATGTTCCATTGAGTAAAGTAATTTTGTTTTAATACCTAAATTTGTTTTTTTCAAATGCACTGTGAAGTTTGGTATCGTACTGTAACCATTCATATGTAGTCAGTCGTAAGTGGCAATGCAAACTAAAAACATGCAGAAAGCTGAATCAAATCAAAGTTCTCATTAGCAATTTTCAAAATCAATGTTTAACTTTGATTTTTGAAGGCCTTATTTATTAAACAGAAGGGAAAAAAAAATTGCGTTTGTTAGGCCTTTACCTTACAAAATCCACCTATCAAGTTATCAAAAAGCCAACTTAAAAAACTGAATACGTGCATGTGATTGCATAAATTGCATAATGTTGCACCATCCAATACTACTACTCTAATACCATTAAAAACAGCCGCATACTGATAATTTACATAATTTTTGAGGTCTTCTAAATACCTTGGAGAAATTGATTGCATAATTTTGTAGTTTGCATTGCCATTGAAGGTTAGATGTGATGATGTGTAGTGTTCCAAACTCTTGTGTGTTTTCCGCAAGTTGCTCGTTCCTTATTTAAAACAAATAATACAGTTCAATTTATTCTTTAGTCCAATCCCACTTCAGTTGCACTGTCCAACTTTACACCGTATTGTACTTAGAAACGAGATCGACCTCATTCAAGTTGTACACTTTGCTCATTATGTGTGAAACCTATCAGCGGATTGCGCAAGGTTGTTATAAGACTGTCCAAAGTCTTATCAAGGTTAAAGCTAGAAGGTTGTTAAAGACTGTCCAAAGTCTTATCAAGGTTAAAGCTAGAAGGTTGTTTAAGACTGTCCAAAGTCTTATCAAGGTTAAAGCTAGAAGGTTGTTTAAGACTGTCCAAAGTCTGTGACGGTTGATACCAGAAGGCTATTATAAAATGTTCATAGTGTATCATTTGAACAAACTGCCTTGTAGTCACAACTCACAACACGCTATCAAATGCTGGAGCTAGTGTACCAAGTCTCAATGGCCATCTTAACTTTTCACATACGTAAATGTACATTTGTAATTTGTTTTTTGGTAACTAATTATAAATGTCACGAAAACGCTGCATCAATGTTCGACCCCAATACCTGCACCTATACTGCAATATCTATCTACATACACTGATACAGAGAGCAGTGGTATTAACTATTTTGTAAGCTTTCTATGAAGTGCTGAACTGCAGACAGTTTTTTTTTCTCATCCAACATGTAACAATTTTTTAATGCATGGCTTTCCATACAACTTGTACTTTTGGTGAAGATCATGTGCATTGATGTGTGGAAGGTGTCTGCTTATTTTTTGCTACAATAATACTCGATAAATATATTAATCGATTTTTTAAGGAATGTGTGCACACCTTTGGTGCTTGAATGTAACTGAATTATATTGGTACACTTTCTGTGAAAAGTGCCATGTATTGTCTTTGTTACATGTATTTTTCTCTGTGTGTGCATCCAACATTTTGACATGATGATGTGTATAGAAAACATGCAATACAATCTTGAGAGAGTTAATGATGCAACTGATCATCTGCTAACGACAGTATCAATTATCAACACTGTACATGTAATAAAGAAAAGTGTAGAATACATTGAACAAATCTATATTTGTAACATTCGTTGAAATGTCGACAAACGAAGTGTCAAAATAAGTTTTCATTGAATGAGTTATTTGATTTCCATTCAATAATACATTGAACAAATCTATATTTATAACATTCATTGAAATATCTACAAATGAAGCATCAAACTAGTTTTCATGGAGTGAGTATTTTTAATTTCCATTCAATTGTACCATTTGAAAACACGATAAATTGTATAGGTAGTCCTGACAATCTGCAACTTGCCTTTATAACATACCTTTTGTAGCGTGTGGATAACATGTTGACACTTGTTTCAGTCCTTTATGAGTAAAAATCCCATTTTGTCCCCTTCTGTGGTTTTGGGCCACAAACGTTCAGAAAAACGACTACACCTAATAAAAGTGCTCATTCATTGCCTGATCTTGACAAAATTTGAATAATATTGCCTTTTTTTATATGTATGTGTATGTATGTACAGTATATGTACATGGATTGTATATTTAACCAATTTAAAAACATGCTGCAAAACCATTGAATGGGTTTAGCCGAACCGAGTGAGCTAGGGTGGTAATTCGAATAATGGCAACGGTTGCTCGGCAAGCTCCGATTCTTATCTAAAACAAAAGTTGGAATACGAGTCCCCACGTCATCTTGCCCCTTATTATACCCCAATTCAAAATTATGATATATTTTTGTGTGAAAACTTGAATGCAGTAATATTATCTTTTATGTGAAACATAATGATTTAAGATTTTTGTTATCACAAACAATATTTTTGTATGTTTCACGGAAAGATATGTTTGTAAAGTTTGATCAATTACAATTCCTAATTTTAGAATATACCTAGTTTACTCTCCAATGTGGTATAATATGAGAATCCTTCCAATAAATTCAAGATTTCATAAAAATACAATTAATGGCAGAATATGTTGTTTACTCAGCAAAGTTAACAGATGAAGTAGCTAAAAGGATAGCTTTTCTCTACAAAAAAATGTGTAGACTCATTGCCGCAAACAATTATGTTCTTTTTTGTTTTTCTTATGAAAAATCTCAATACTCTGAGTTATAGGATTATGCTTGAGTGATAAATCTGGCGTTTTGGAAGCGAACACATTGTATGACAGCTCAGTTAGACTGTTAGTGTATTTTTTAAAAAGGCAGCCTCAAAATTGCCAGATTTATCCATATAGGCTCCTTCCAGATTCTGAGAAATGCTTGAAAACTAACTTGCCA
This sequence comes from Dendraster excentricus, assembly GCA_031471515.1. Classification (NCBI taxonomy): domain Eukaryota; kingdom Metazoa; phylum Echinodermata; class Echinoidea; order Clypeasteroida; family Dendrasteridae; genus Dendraster; species Dendraster excentricus. Next base: position 1,731 of record JAUELG010007232.1, on the reverse strand, counting down.
TTGGAAGAAAGAAGTAAGAGGTTACAGGAAAAGACCGATTTGCCAAGAAAAGATAGACAATGGTTACTTACACCAAATGACATCCATTCCCCGACATATAATCATTATTATTATTATTATCATATATCACCAATCAGTAATTGTGCTATTTTTTACCAAGATGATGAGATGATTTGATTGATTATCCAATGTTGATTTCTCCTCGACATGATTTGTTATTTAATTGTTTTGTTCTATTTATTTAATTTAAATTCAATGATGATTAATTATCATTATCATTATTATTATTAATATTGTTGAGTGTGATTGGGCTATGATGCATCTATATATATATTATATTATTGAAGCAAGTGCATTCGATCACAGACACACTCTTTCTACGTAATTTATTATGCATTTTCACTCCGGGGGGATGATGATGATGATTTCATCCTCGCTTCCTCCGGCAAGCAGACTTCTTGATTTGTTCTGTATATATTATGTTTGTACATTTTGTAAATGCAAAGATTTCTCTATTCCATTCTGCTCTCCCCCTAAGTATATATCAGTCTGTCCTCTGAGATTCTTCAGTAGTATAATATATTGTATTAATTTATTTAAATGTTGTCGTGTACATTTGAGCTGGCTTGGTAAAATATTGGTCAATAATGGTGGTACGGTAGAGTGTGTGTATTGAGACATAGCCTTTCAAAAATATTATTTGACTATGGTGAAACATATCAAATAAATATATGGGGTTGGTTTTTAATCAGTTGAACATGCGATGACTCAGTATAATCTGTGAAGAAAATTTTAGAGAAATATATTTAAAAACGGGATTCTCTGCACTTGTATTATGACATAAAGGTGATATTTAATAGTGAACCCTTTAATATTAATAGTTAATATTGAATTTAATAGTAACGCTTCCCTTGCTTGACTCATACGTCTTAGCTATGAATTACATCTCTTACTGAAATAAACTATAGGAGAACATGTCTAGAGGAAGTAATACTCTGGAATGTGTTCAAATAAACCTTGATTCTGTTTCAAAGCACATCTTTCTTGATATTTTACACTCTCAATAACGCACTGTATGTGTTTGTTTAGAAAAGGTGAAATATTTCAATGACATGGCGATCAATAATCTCCTTGATGCTTTTTATTTTCCATAGTCATAATTTAAATATTATAACTCAAAAGAGCATCAAAAGTGTAAACGAAATATCACATGAAATTAAAATCTTGTTTATAGTTTTATTCTCACTTCTGCACATTTTACCAAGCCAGTTTAAATATGTCGTACAAAGTTACTTGTAGAATGTAGAAAGATTGGAGGGGGTGCCACTAGCATTATTTGTTCACTCAAAACCGCTATGGACCATTCTTACTTTCAGTCCGATTTCTTTTTTGTATCTTTTTTTCCTTTTCTCAATAAGTGTATTAAAATGTGTGATGAAATTTAAACGATAAAAAATAACTGGTTTTGTTTCTTATTACTCTTAGTATATTTGTGGTATTAATGATTTCTGATGAATGGTTTGTGTTGTATTGAATGAGTGGTTTGGTGAATATAGTGATGTGATTGTGCTAAGTGATGTATTTAAGTGGCTAATTGAATAATCGATTGACTGATTGATTGAATATATTAATTTAATTGATCAATGATTGATTGTATTATTAATTGAATGATGGATTGATTGATTGATTGATTGATTGATTGATTGATTGATTGATTGATTGATTGATTGA
>JAUELG010007121.1:0-12218 GCA_031471515.1 Dendraster excentricus | reverse complement strand
TATAATCATTTGTATAAACATATAATGATATGAAGAGCTTATTTCTCAAAGGGGTAAAGTCCACTTTCCATAAAAAAGAACTGATTTAGCGATATCAGTACATTGAAAAGCTACCTAACTATGTAGAACCAACATTTCAGGACAATTTTTCTCGCTCAAAATAAAACTATATTCCTATAGGCAGGTCTACAAAGTTTGGTAAAGAAACCTGCTTTACTCCAAAATTGAAAAAGTAGACCTAACCCCTTTTGGACATAAGCTCTTCATATATAAACATATATTTGTAGCAACTGAATATATAAGAAGAATTTATGTGAAGAGATAAGAATTAAGGATTATTATGAAAATACATGTACATATGGAAACGTTATGATATTGACTTTTTGGGGGAAAAGTAAGTTAGCCTAAGTCTAAGGTTATGTACATTATGTCAGTTATTCATTTGACCGATGATTCAACGTTTACCCATTGTGTAGGGCCGTTTTATCTGAGGCGTGCATTCCATTTATTTGACATATTTGTTGATGTTTGTTTCCTTATTTACAGTCGTTTAACAATCTCATATTTGCTATCATAACTTGCTTCGATACGTAATCTTTATTATCATTTGTATAAACATATAATGATATGAAGAGCTTATTTCTCAAAGGGGTAAAGTCCACTTTCCATAAAAACTGATTTAGCGATATCAGTACATTGATAAGCTACCTAACTATGCAGAACCAAAATTTCAGGAAATTTTGTCTCGCTCAAAATAAAACTATAGATAGTTCAATTTTAATATTCCCATAGGTAGGTCTACACATTTTTGACAAAGAAACCTGTCTTACACCAAAAATTGAACAAGTAGACATAACCACTTATAGACATAAGCTCTACATATATAAACATACATTTGTAGAAGAATTTATGGGAAGAGATACGAATGAATGGTTATATTGAAAATGTATGGAAACGTTATTTTATTGACTTTTTGGGGAAAAATAAGTTAGCCTAAGTCTTGTGTTATGTATATCTGTAAGTCATTGATTTAACCAATGATTCAACGTTTACCCATTGTGTAGGGGCGTTTTATCTGAGGTGTGCGTTCCATTTATTTTACATATTTGTTGATTTTTGTTTCATTGTTTCATTATTTACGGTTGTTTAAAAGTCTCATATTTGCTATCATAACTTGCTATGATACGTAACCGTTATAATCATTTGTATAAACATATAATGATATGAAGAGCTTATTTTTCAAAGGGGTAACGTCCACTTTCCATAAAAACTGATTTACCGATATCAGTACATTGAAAAGCTACCTAACTATCTAAAACCACAATTTCAGGACATTTTTTCTTGTTCAAAATAAAACTATATTTCCATAGGCAGGTCGACAAAGTTTTGTAAAGAAACCTGCTTTACTCCAAAATTGAAAAAGTAGACCTAACCCCTTTTGGACATAAGCTCTTCATCTATAAACATATATTTGTAGCAACGGAATATATAAGAATAATGTATGTGAAGAGATACGAATGAAGGGTTATTATGAAAATATATGGAAACGTTATGATATTGGGTTTTTTGGGGGAAAGTAAGTTAGCGTAAGTTAGTGTTATGAACAAATCAATCCTAGTATGCTTGTCTTTGTTCCCATATTATTTCAGGTATTATTATAGCAATACATACTTCAATAAAGTTTCTTTCAGCGCAATACAAGGTGAATCTTAATGTGTTACTGCACGATAATAACCACCACGAGTGGCCTTGTGAAATAATGGACTTCGTGTCACAACAGCATTAACGTATTTGCGTGTGTGTGTGTGTGTGTGTGTGTGTGTGTGTGTGTGTGTGTGTGTGTGTGTGTGCGTGTGTGTGTGTGTGTGTGTGTTGGTATGTAAGTTTGCTTGTGTGTTTTGTCTAGATGTATGCAACCAATCACAGAGCATGTCATAGCTCACTTGATAGTTCCCCTCCTTTAATGTGTAAGCTTTCTACGTAACCATGGTAACTGTATTTTGAAGAGCTTAGTTCCAAAATGCATTCAATCCACTTTCCACAAAAAGAAATGAGTTAACGATATCAGCGCATTAATAAGCTACGTAGCTATTTGGATATCGACATTTTAAACGATAACAAGATTAAAATCTAGATATGGAAAGTTATTTTTTGCTTTATTCCCATAGACATGTGCACACAGTGGGATAAAGTGGAGTAAAGCGCGAAATAAAAAGTGATATCCACTAACTCGTTACACCGACTATGTAAAAGGTTTGAATACCTCGTAACGTTATTGCCATGTGCACAAAGTGATGAATGGTTGATGCGATGTATACTCCGCCAAAAAGAAACTGGACACTTTTATAAAGGCAAATACTTCATATTCATTAACGATAGAATATTTAATATCGTTTAATAAAATTAAAGATAAAATGACACAATATTGATATAAAATCCAGCTGAAATCATTCATGCATGACTTGTTACGATCAATGAACCAAAGCAAGGTCTGTTTTCAAAAATAGCAAACATGCAACATCCACTCAACCATACACATGTTGCTAAGCATAATCTAAATTAAAATGCTAAATTCATGACATGGCATAATTTGTCTGACAAATGTGACTTTTTTCTATCTTCATCTCAATAAAAAGTATACATGAAGAGAAATTGTGAACGGTAGGTTTTATTTTTTATCCTAACGTAACAAAATGGGGAATTCCATGGCAAAGGATTATCACTCGAAACCACAGTTTGTACCCTTATTTCAGGATGAAAATGGTACAGATTATTCTCAAGAATTCTACCGTAGTCCAAAGATCTTAAAAACCTGATGTCAACCTTAGTCAAAGAGTTGGGCACGCTATAGCATGACATTTCTCTAGGTAACTATGATTAGAATTGCAGGGGACACATAAAACAGGCAAGCTTCATGTCTCTAATACAGACCAGTATGATGATGCTCTCATATCCTAGCCCTTTTTTATCGACAGATTTGTCTTTTCAGAGTTGGTTCATGACAATAAAGTTTTATAATGTCATAATTTACTTGCCCCGCATATCATGTTTTAGGTGAAACGATTACTATAACGCTGGTTCACTGTACTTGGTCGGGTGTTAAATAGGCTTCAGCACCCAGTGGTAGCTGGGCTAGTATGCTCCCCAGGGAGTTGAGATGGCCGCAAGATAATTGTGCGGGTTTGACCTGTACCTGAGGACCAAGTCTGATGATAATGCGCTTTGAAACATCCGTATTAAGCCTACTAAATGCAATGTATTATTATTATTATTGTTATAACTATCATTTCAGTCAGATGGTGTGGTCTTCCATTGTTTTTGCTATTTTTGATAACAGACCGTGCTATTGTTCATTTACCATGGCGTTTTATGCATGGACGATAACACCTTTAATTTACGCCCTGCATGGAGAGATTAATTTGGTATTTGATGATGTAGACTTTATTGTACATCAGTATGAAATATTTCGACTTATACAAGTGTCCAGTTTCTTGTTTGTCAAATGGACCTTGCATGGCCGACTAATGAGCAAAACATCCAAAGTGATATTCACTAACTCGTTATACAAACTTTGTACAATGTATTCACTTTCCTGTCCGTAGCTTAAAGGGGTAGTTTAGTTTTGGTAAGGCTGAACTTTAGTAACCAAACCTGATCAGTAACCTTATAAACTAAGAGCAATAACTCCACCATGCTTAAAAAGTACACAAAATTGCAAAATAACACAAAATAATAGCATGTTATCATTCAAAAAGAGCCATTTTGAACACCATGCAGAGGGCGCTTCTAAAAAAGCATCATTTTTAATCATTTTCCATACAAAATAATGCATGTGATGTTTGATTGAAATAATGATTAAATAGAAAAATCATCAACTAATAATTAAAAAACGATTTTGAATTTTTTTGAAAAAGTGCAAGCATGTTTTTTGTTTTTTGAAAAAAACATCTAATTATTTGGGCCCCAAATAATTATAAGATCAAATACATTTTTGATATTTCAGCCATTTCTGGGTCGATTTCGACCAAATAAAGTTTATTCTGCCATTAAAATTGCAAGTTCTCTCGAATTCAACACTCAGTTGTTCATTACCTCACAAAAAAAACTGTGTTGTGCAGCGCCCTCTCTACCAAAACTAAACTACATCTTTAAAGTCTAAACACCTAGTAACTTTGTTGACATGTGCAAACAGTGATATTGGTTGATGCATTGTTGTTATCTGATGATCAGATGATATTGCGTGAACATTTCAAGTCAAATGGACGTTGCATGGCCGAGTAATGATCAAAAAATGAAAAGTTATATTCACTGCACTTTGTACACGGATTAGAAAATCCAACGGATAATTGTTCATTTGAAATCTTTAATCGTACATATCATTGTAACGAAGAGGAAATTTGACAAATATATACCAAAATATCATCCTTTACATGGTTCGATGGTGTTGGCGAGCTATTGATTTTTATGGAAAAACATCGAAACAATTTACCATGCAATAATTAAAGAATATTGACTGGCCTTGAGGGCGACACGGCAATATTTGAAGTGTAGCCCAAAAGTCCAGTCAATATTGTTATTATTAACTAATCAGACATCTCGAGCGAACTTGCAATATTCATTTATTGGGTAGACATTGTCAAAATTCTTATCTTTGAACAATGATTAATCGATAGTTTTAACCAAATGCATATTGGTCCTAGTTTGTAATATGTAGCCGAGATGTCAACACTTTATTATTACGTCATAATTCAACATGCGCAAAACCATTCATACGTCATTTGATACGTCATTTGGCGTTTGATTCTGCACACTCATGCACTGCTGCGCGCTTTCATTATTGACCGGCACATAACACATAAACTCTCATTGACTTTTTTGGTAGCGGGCAATAAGATTTTGTCCATGGGTTTACTGTGTGTTCATATTGACCGGCAAGTTCATATAGACCGGCAATTTTGCACTTTGAGGGCAATATCGTTTTACAATTGCCCTGCTCAGATGTCTGCTATGGCTAATAATTTAAGTTAGTACTTTGTTGATTGTCATACTGCAGTTTATACTAATACGGGATGATACCAGTTTTGCCCGGAAACTGCCTACTAATTGATATATTTGGTAAATTTTCATATCTATCCGGCCTGGTAGATATCTCGACGATGCGTTGTATGATTGATACACAGCCACGTGCGTCCGTGGAAATCCTATGGCGAATGCTCTCGTGGTATTTCGCCCAAGCAAACTGCTTGAACGAGCGTTCAGAATGTGTCCAGCGTAGACGGGCCAAGCTGACCGTGCATTTAAGCTCAATATCGGCGGCTTTTTTTCTGCGGACTTTTCTGCATTTTACAATAGAATGTTCAGATTTTTCCGCACACACTACTTTTTAGGTTATTTCAATCATACTAATCAATTATTTTATCCAATAACGCTATTTCCCACTACTGGCCTTTCTCTTTAACTGAGTGTAAACATCCCATGGTAAAAGAGTGTCTGTTGAACAGACTGAGTGAAATATGAAATGATATTTACTTACTCGTCGCAATGACTTTGCACACAGTTAATATTCTCCACAACGGACACTAACATTAAAGGGATCTAATTTGCCAAAAGTGATGAGTGGTTGATACAATCCTATCTGATATGTCCACCTTAGGTGTTCTGTGAAAGTTTCAAGTTAAATGGGCTTTATATGGCCAAACAATGAACAGTACAAGTGACATTCACCAACCGATTGCACTCATTTGGTACACAGTTCTGACAATCCGTTGAATAGTTTGAAATGTGAAAACTTCAATCGTGAATGTCTTTTTAACGGGAGGAAACCTGTCTCATGCTTGTATTTTGTTACTGTTGATAAGAATTTTAACTGGATTTGGAGGATTTGGACAATGCTACTAACTCCCTTTAAAGAGATCTAGTAACAGTATTAAAATCCATGCGAAATCGAACTTGAATTCTTGTGGTTCCCTTTGTTTTTATCTGTTCACAAAATACCCGTTGAAAATATCAGATAAAAACAATATACGTTGCATATAGCATTCATCATTTGTTTACATAATTACAAAGATACTAGATCCCTTCATATGCCGTAAAGAAAACATTCGCATTGTCTACTCATGTCTTCTTTTACGGCAAAATGTAATTTTACTGAAGTTAATTCAACAAGCATTTTAAAAATACAAATGTAACAACAGATTTCATAATTTAAAACACAGACATGTCAAATTTCGATTCATTACGATATGCCATATAAATTATATGGCAACTTGTAAAGTAGTCACGATGTAACAATCATGATAAGTTAAGACTCAATACAAATTGATTACGTGATGAAACTTTACAATAAAAATGACAACAGGGATAAATTATGGTTGAAAAACGTGACTTTCGTGCTGTTTAATGTTAGCTAGTAATAAGTAAGGAGCGCGGCTTCGATTTTCTCTAATGGCTCGGTACCGCCTCCTGACAATCAAAATGTATAAACTGCCCCCTCCCCTCCCTCCTGACCCCACCCCAAGGCATGATCGACGCATCAAAAGTTAGGAAACATAAGGTACGATATAGTAAGGTAAGATTATGTTAGTTTTTTTTCCAAAAAAACATCTGTAAATATATTGATCAATACTGTTGAATATATATTCAAATAGGGGCTTGTGTGGTTAATTCCGAACCTTAACATCGTTACTACAGAAATATCGGAAGAAAGCCAATAACCGCCCGTGAACATCCACTGCCCGTTCGCACGCTATAATAGTGCTTTGTTGGAGATATCGACAAACCGGGTACAAGCCCGTATAACGAAGACCTCGTGTAGCACACGAGGTTGTTTGCACGTAGCATATACGTGATTCCGCGTTGGTGGGATCAATTTACAGTAGATCAATTTGATAATTTTGCAAAATATCAATGAGTATGCGTTTTCTTTGAGAAATCTGTATCAATCCATATAAGTAAAATGATATTCTTTCACATGGTTGGTTAATAGCGTACATTTAACATATTTTATCTTCTTTCAAAGCCACATACATGACAAAAGTCAATTCATTAGAAAATTACGTATTATGAGCCTACTTAGTAGTCACGATATATCAGTTCATAGATCAATTATATTTCTCTTTCACAACACATTTTGTACCTAGAACATCAAAAGTTAACAGGAAGAATAACTCTTTAGCAGAAGCAATATTTGAAGTGAAATATTTACACAAAATGCAACTCAAACGTATTCTTCTAAATGAGTAATGAAAGAGAAAGCTGGGCTTGATAGAGATATTATGATCATTATAAATCATTTGCCAACAAGTAGTCACGATGTAACAATTATGTAAGTTATGGCTCAATAAAAATGACAACATGTTTAAAATTTACAGTTGGGAAACGTGACTGTCGTACTGTTTTATTACATCGTTATAAACAATTAATACGTAGCCTAGCTAGCGCGGCTCGAATTTTCTCGATCGGTGCCGCCAAAGGAGATGCGTGTTAAGCCCGGCACAGATAGAGCCGACTTGACCTGATCCGACTCAATCCGACTGATAGCCAGAGTCGGTCCGATTCGGTTCCGGCCCATTTAACATATTTAATCGGGCCCAGTTATAGCTCTTTCGATTTGCTACCGACTGGCTTTATCGACGGGCAAAATCGGACTCGCATGGCAAATCACAGAGAGCCGATCCGACAGAAAACCCAATAGGATCCGAAAGTGCGGATATCAAAGCGCATTTATATCCTTCATTCATACCAGCAAATACTGGCGAAGGCAGTTTTTTGCCCTCTTGTCCACGTATAAAACATATTTTCCATGCCTACTTAATAGTCACGATGTATCAATATATAGATCAATTATTTTTCTCTTTCACAACACATTTTGTACCTAGATTAGAATATAAAAAAGCTTACAGGAAGAACAACTTTTTAGCACAGGCATTATTTGAAGTAAAATATTAAGTCAAAATACAACTCAAACGTAGGCTATTCTTCAAAATAAGTCATGAAAGAGAAAGCTGGGCTTGATAGCGCAATCATGATCATGATAAATCATTTGCCAACAAGTAGTCACGATGTAACAATTATGATAAGTAAAGGCTCAATAAAAGTGACAACATGTTTAAAATTTACAGTTGGGAAACGTGACTGTCGTGCACTGTTTAATTAGATCGTTATAAACAATACGTAGGGTAGATAGCGCGGCTCGAATTTTCTCGATCGGCACAGAAAGAGCCGACTTGACCTGATCCGACTCAATCCGACTAATAGCCAGAGTCGGTCCGATTCGGTTCCGGCCCATCAAACATACTATTTAATCGGCCCCGATTAGCTTCCGATTTGACACCGACTGGCTTTACCAATGGGCAAAGTCGGAGTCGTAGGGCAAATCAAACAGAGACGATCCGACAGAAAACCCAATCCGAATGTGTATATTAAAGCTTATTTCTATCCTTCATTCATACCAGCAAATATGGGCGCAGCAAGTTTTTGTGCCTTTTTCCAAGTATAAAACATAATTGTCTACATGCTTATCAGAAAGTTTGCTGCGAATATGACATGGATCGACTTGCCCAAATGTAACATGATTTTGCCAGAAAATGCCGCGGGTTTGCACGAATTTTACCTGGTCTTTGCCCGACCATCACCATTTCCAACACTCAAGGGGCGTCAGACCCCTACACCCCTATACCCTGCCACCCCCTGCAGCTACGTATACACATCGGCACGTGACGAGGGCTGCGTCCTACACAGCCTTATAAAATCTTCTCTCCCACTCGGAGGGTTGCCAGATGAATAACATACCTACACGAGAAGGTCGTTCTGGTTTGCTGATTTACTGGACGTTTCTACTTCGTCTGGATGAATGATTATTTTTTGTCTGCACTGATCTTAATTCCTCCACGCTTAACTTGTTATTATACCGTCCGTGAAACTGGTAATTCAGTTGATAGTATGTGACTTGCTGGCACCATGAAGTTTACTGAATTCATCTGTTTGATCCTTATCGCCATGCCTCGTAGTAAGTATTACTTAACACTTTGTTATGTGGATAATATAGGTTTCCCATCCATTTCTAAACTTTTGTCATCTACGTTTATAAATCCGTCCTTCAATGCCGTCACGAGAAGCCTCATGTATGTGAGCCAGTTGGTCGATCAATTTCCCGGGATCAATGACACATATTGTTGAGACAATAATAGTTGTCTGTCACACATTAGATCGTCAATTAAAATTAAGATTCGTCGGTCAATGCTAATAATTCATTGTTGGTAGACATGAGGTGACCGACACGATTGAATTGTTATTGACGATATATAATAGAATAAAACAATCTGGACTTTTTCTAAAATCGATGGACCAAAGACGAAATTAAAGTTGGGATTAGTACATTCCTAGCTCCTCGGTCCGAAATGAAAGTACACAATTACAACTTAGGACGAAAAACTGCCAAAAATAATTTTTGATCAAATAAAGTTGAAATTAAAACTGTCTGCACTTTAAAATTTAAAAATGAGTGGTCCTTACCTTACAACAAGTGTTTGAAATGCCCTCGTTATGTCCTTAAGATGGAGGATCGCTTTCACATAAAATATATCTATCAGATAATGAAAAGTAACTGTCATATTGTTAAGGGCATATTGTTCTACACTGTTAAAACGCTGTGTAAAAAAGGGTTATTTAGTCTGCTTTTATAACATTAGGCTTAGTATGATTAGTAAGAGAACGTATAGTTAAATTCAAACATAGAGAAAACTGACTGGAAATATTAAAATGAATGAGCAAAGAAAAATAAGCTTCGCCGGGAATCGAGCCCGAGACCTCCGGATTGCTAGACCGGTGCTCAAACTATCAGGGCGAGGACTTTTGAATGACGGCCGTTCCCATGAAACCCGTTTCAATGCTTGATTAGTCAGAAGCTATATACACTGAAAGAAGCGACTATAGTTCAAGCGTTGTTGACATGCTGACACGTGTTAAATCACATTTAGTTTCGACCGAGAAAATCGCAACAAAACCACGTCGATAGAGTTTGAGAGCAGAAGACTAGCGTGTTTCTCTTATAACCCACATTGGATGGTCCATTGGTTAAACAACGGTTGTTGAAAGTTATCAACATTGTTGAATATTTAAAATTTGTTTTGCAGCGTTTGGAACGTGTTAATACAAACCTAAATTTGTTTGAACAAAGGGGTTAAAAACACGTGAACTATGAATGCTAGTTCCAAACACTTTTAGTTGATCAATAATCAAAATGTATATATACTTTTAACATATCAATTTCAAATTGATTGCGTGGATCTCTCTTTCTAACCGTATACCAAACATTTAGATTGAAAATTTGTTTTCTAAGAAATTGTTGAAACATTCAATTGTGTATAGGCTGACGTCATGTGTTAATGTCAATGTGTCATCTTGTTTCCAATAGCTGTTATTGTTGTGTCTTTATCATTGATCGGAGTATTTCAGTTTTGGTAAAGAATGCAATTTTTAGTGAAGAAACAAAAAATGAGTATTAAATTTGAAAGAACTTGCCATTTAATAATCTTTATTTTGTAAAAATCGATTCAGAACTGACTAAATAAGCAATGAAATGGAAAGTTGAGTTTAGGTAGAGAAGGCGCTATACATAATAACTGTTGTATGAGATAATGAAAACTGAGTGTAAAATTTGAAATAACATAATATCTAAATTTACATAATAAACTTCATTTGATCAAAATCGGTTCAGAAACGACTGAAATATTCGTAACCGGGATATCGTTGAGACAAAAATAGTCATTTGTCACTCATTAGATTGTCAATTAAAATTAAGATTCGTCAGTCAATGTGCTAAGCAGTCATTGTTGCTAGACATGAGGCGACCGACACGATTTTATTGTTATTGACGATGCATGACAAGCAACAAAAATAACTGGAAGATCGACCGACCAAAGACTAAATTGAATTTGAGATTATCACATTCCTGGCTCAGCGGTCCGAAATTAAAGTTCACATTTACAAGCTTGAATTAAAGAGAATGCCATAAATAATTATCTTTGATCAAATGAAGAGCTTAATTACAAAGTGCGCTAAATCCACTTTTTTCAATTACGGAGAAAATTTGATTTTTTGTCAAATGTGTATACATGCCCATGTGCATATAAAATTAAACATTCTATATTTTGATTTTGATAGATTCTAGAAAGCTACGTATTTTATTAACGCGCCGATGTAGTTAACTCATTTGTTATGGACAGTGGATTAAGCACCTTTTGGAACTAAGCTCTTCAAACAAAGATGATACCAAAACTGTGTGCATTAGTTAAATTGATACTAAATCGGCATTACCTTAAAAAAATGGATCGCTTGAAATTCCCTCTTTTTCTTCTTAAGATGGTGGACAGCTTTCAAATATAGTATATCAATCAGATAATGACAAGTAAATGTAATATTGTTTAAGGCATACTGTAGTTGAGCTCTGGTAAAAAAAAATACAGTTATGGTCAAACTGAATTTTAGGAATTAAAACCAGCACCTCATGACAAACAGTAATAGTTCTTACTCTACCATGCTTGGAAGAAAATCAAAATTACAAACTACTAGCTATTAAGCCTTTGATATTCAAACAGAGGCGTTCGAACTCAATATTGCGCTTTTTAAAAACTCATTGGTTTACAGGGATAGATGAGTTCTGGTAAAGAGTGTCCAGTTTTGGTTAAACCGAATTTTAGTAACCAAAACCTGTATTATATCATTACAAACTATTATTTATAACTCTACCATGAAATACAAATTACAAGCAACCAAGTAAAATCCTTTTATCATTAAAACAGAACCGTCCAGACTCAAGATGACGCTCTCTAAATACTAATTGGTTAAAACTATGTTCAATAAAATATCGTATAAATAGTAATCAGAAAGAGATATATTCAACAAATATTTCATACCTTATTTTGAACATTTTTCAAAAGAGGAAGCATTTGTTACAAGGTTGTAACGGTTGGTTAAAAATTAGCTAATATTTGAGGGGCCCCACATTTATTACAAATGGTTGCGTTAATGGATATTTTAGCAATTTTTAACCGATTTTGATGAAATCAATTTTATTCTGTCATTAAAATCTTATGCTCTTTCAAATTTTATACTAAGTTTTTCATTAGCTCACAAAAAAATATATTATGTGTAGCGCCCTTTGTACCAAAACTAAACTTTCCCTTTAAACCATTTTAAATAAAATATTTTGCACGTTT